>CAWUFW010013624.1:0-202500 GCA_963921515.1 Calotriton arnoldi | reverse complement strand
AGGGAGAGATACAGAGAGAGAAAGAGAGAGAGAGGGAGCTCTGTCAGCCCTACCATGCCCAGCCCTGCCCTGCCAGCCCTTCCAGCGCTGAACTGCCAGCCCTTCTCGGTCCTTCCTGCCATGTCCTGCCAGCCCTGCCCTGCCCTGCCAGTCCTGCCCTACCAGCCGTTCCCTGCCCTGTCCTACCAGCCCTGCCCTACCCTGCTTAGTCCTGCCAGCCCTGACCTGCCAGCCCTGCCCTGCCCAGCCCTGCCAACCCTGCCCTCTCCTGCCAGCCCTGCCCAGCCCTGCCAACTCTGCCCTGCCAGCCCAGCCCTGCCCTGCCAGGCCGGCCCTACCCTGCTCCTGCCCTCCCAGCCCTGCCCTGCCAGCTCTGCTCTGCACTCAGCCCTGCCCAGCACTGCCCTGCCCAGCCCTGCCCAGCACTGCCCTGCCAGCCCTGCCCAGCAATGCCCTGCCCTGCCTGCCAGCCCTGTCCAGCACTGCCCCGACCTGCTCTGCCAGCCCTACCCTGCCAGCTATGCCCTGCCCGGTCCTGCCAGCCCTGCCCTACCCTGCCAGCCCTGCTCTGTCAGCCCTGCCAGCCCTGTCCTGCCAGCACTGCCCTGCCAGTCCTGCCCTGCCAGCCCTTCTCTGCCCGGTCTTGCCAGCCCTGCCAGTCCTGCCCTGCCAGCCCTACCCCTGCCTGCCCAGTCCTGCCAGCCCTGCCTTGTCAGCACTGCCAGCCCTGCCCTGCCTAGCCCTGCCAGCCCTGCCCTGCCCAGACCTGCGCAGCACTGCTCTGTCAGCCCTGCCCAGCCCTGCCCTGCCCTGCCAGCTCTGCTCCGCCCTGCCAGCCCTGCCCAGCCCTGCCCTGCCCAACCTTGCCAGTCCTTCCCTGCCAGCCCTGCACTGCCAGCCCTGCTCGGTCCTTCCTGTCCTGTCCTGCCAGCCCTGCCCAGCCCTGCCAGTCCTGCCCTACCAGCCGTTCCCTGCCCTGCCAGCCCTGCTGTACCCTGCCCTGCACAGTCCTGCCATCCCTGCCAGCCCTGCCCTACCCAGCCCTGCCACCCCTGCCCAGCACTGTCAGCCCAGCCCTGCCCAGCACTGCTCAGACAGCCCTGCCAGCAATGCCCTGCCAGCCGTGCTCGGTCCTTCCTGCCCTGTCCTGCCAGCCCTGCAATTCCCTGCCCGTCCCACCCTACCAGCCGTTCCCTGCCCTGCCAGCCCTACCCTACCCTGCCCTGCCCAGTCCTGCCAGCCCTGCCCTGCCCAGCCCTGCCAACCCTGCCCTCTCCTGCCAGTCCTGCCCAGCCCTGCCAACCCTGCCCTGCCATCCCGGCCCTACCCTGCTCCTGCCCTCCCAGACCTGCCCTGCCAGCTCTGCTCTGCCCTCAGCCCTGCCCAGCACTGCCCTGCCCAGCCCTGCCCTGCCCAGCACTGCCCTGCCAGCCCTGCCAAGCACTGCCCCGACCTGCTCTGCCAGCCCGACCCTGCTCTGCCAGCTAAGCCCTGCCCTGCCAGCTCTACTCTGCCCTGCCACCCCTGCCCTGCCTGGTCCTGCCAGCCCTGCCCTACCCTGCCAGCCCTGCTCTGTCAGCCCTGCCCTGCCCAGCCAGCCCTGCCCTGCCATGCCAGTCCTGCCCTGCCCAGTCCTGCCAGCCCTGCCTTGCCAGCCCTGCCCTGCCAGCCCTGCCCTGCCCAGCCATGCCATGCCCAGGCCTGCCCAGCACTGCTCTGTCAGCCCTGCCCTACCCAGCCCTGCCAGCCTTGCCAGCCCTGTCCTGCCCAGCCCTGCCATCTCTGCTCAGTCCTGCCCTGCCAGCTCTGCTCTGCCCTGCCAGCCCTGCCCAGCTCTGCCCTGCCATCCATGCCCTGCCCAGCACTGCCCTACCAGCTCTGTTCTGCCCTGGCCTGCAAGCCCTGCCCAGCTCTGCCCTGCCAGCCCTGCGCTGCCCAGCCCTGCCCAAGCCCACCCTGCCTTGCCAGCCTTATCAGCCCTGCCCTGCCCAGACCTGCCCTGCCAGCCCTGCCCTGCCTGCCCTGCCCAGGCCCACCCTGCCCAGCCAGCCCTGCCCTGCCCTGCGCAGCCCTGCCAGCCCTGCCCTGCCAGCCCTGCACTGCCAGCTCCTGCCTGGTCCTGCCAGCTCTGCCAGTCCTGCCCAGCACTGCTCTGTCAGCCCTGCAATGCCCAGCCCTGTCCTGCCAGCCCTGCCCAACCCTGCCAGCCCTGCTCTGTCAGCCCTACCATGCCCTGCCAGGCCGGCCCTACCCTGCTTCTGCCCTCCCAGCCCTGCCTGCCAGCTCTGCTCTGCACTCAGCCCTTCCCAGCACTGCCCTGCCCAGCACTGCCCTGCCAGCCCTGCCCAGCAATGCCCTGCCCTGCCAGCCCTGTCCAGCACTGCTCCGACCTGCTCTGCCAGCCCTACCCTGCTCTGCCCTTCCAGCTATGCCCTGCCTGCTCTGCCCTGCCCGGTCCTGCCAGCCCTGCCCTACCCTTCCAGCCCTGCTCTGTCAGCCCTGCCATGCCGTGCCAGCCCTGTCCTGCCAGCACTGCCCTGCCAGTCCTGCCCTGCCAGCCCTTCCCTGCCAGGTCTTGCCAGACCTGCCACTCCTGCCCTGCCAGCCCTACCCTACGCTGCCCAGTCCTGCAAGCCCTGCCCTGCCCAGCCCTGCCAACCCTGCCCTCTCCTGCCAGTCCTGCCCAGCCCTGCCAACCCTGCCCTGCCATCCCGGCCCTACCCTGCTCCTGCCCTCCCAGACCTGCCCTGCCAGCTCTGCTCTGCCCTCAGCCCTGCCCAGCACTGCCCTGCCCAGCCCTGCCCTGCCCAGCACTGCCCTGCCAGCCCTGCCAAGCACTGCCCCGACCTGCTCTGCCAGCCCGACCCTGCTCTGCCAGCTAAGCCCTGCCCTGCCAGCTCTACTCTGTCCTGCCACCCCTGCCCTGCCTGGTCCTGCCAGCCCTGCCCTACCCTGCCAGCCCTGCTCTGTCAGCCCTGCCCTGCCCTGCCCAGCCAGCCCTGCCCTGCCATGCCAGTCCTGCCCTGCCCAGTCCTGCCAGCCCTGCCTTGCCAGCCCTGCCCTGCCAGCCCTGCCCTGCCCAGCCATGCCATGCCCAGGCCTGCCCAGCACTGCTCTGTCAGCCCTGCCCTACCGAGCCCTGCCAGCCTTGCCAGCCCTGTCCTGCCCAGCCCTGCCATCTCTGCTCAGTCCTGCCCTGCCAGCTCTGCTCTGCCCTGCCAGCCCTGCCCAGCTCTGCCCTGCCATCCCTGCCCTGCCCAGCACTGCCCTACCAGCTCTGTTCTACCCTGGCCTGCAAGCCCTGCCCAGCTCTGCCCTGCCAGCCCTGCGCTGCCCAGCCCTGCCCAAGCCCACCCTGCCATGCCAGCCTTACCAGCCCTGCCCTGCCAGCCCTGCCCTGCCTGCCCTGCCCAGGCCCACCCTGCCCAGCCAGCCCTGCCCTGCCCTGCGCAGCCCTGCCAGCCCTGCCCTGCCAGCCCTGCACTGCCAGCTCCTGCCTGATCCTGCCAGCTCTGCCAGTCCTGCCCAGCACTGCTCTGTCAGCCCTGCAATGCCCAGCCCTGTCCTGCCAGCCCTGCCCAACCCTGCCAGCCCTGCTCTGTCAGCCCTACCATGCCCTGCCAGGCCGGCCCTACCCTGCTTCTGCCCTCCCAGCCCTGCCTGCCAGCTCTGCTCTGCACTCAGCCCTTCCCAGCACTGCCCTGCCCAGCACTGCCCTGCCAGCCCTGCCCAGCAATGCCCTGCCCTGCCAGCCCTGTCCAGCACTGCTCCGACCTGCTCTGCCAGCCCTATCCTGCTCTGCCCTTCCAGCTATGCCCTGCCTGCTCTGCCCTGCCCGGTCCTGCCAGCCCTGCCCTACCCTTACAGCCCTGCTCTGTCAGCCCTGCCATGCCCTGCCAGCCCTGTCCTGCCAGCACTGCCCTGCCAGTCCTGCCAGCCCTTCCCTGCCAGGTCTTGCCAGACCTGCCACTCCTGCCCTGCCAGCCCTACCCTACGCTGCCCAGTCCTGCAAGCCCTGCCTTGCCAGCCCTGCCCTGCCAGTCCTGCCCTGCCCAGCCCTGCCAGCCCTGCCCTGCCCAGACCTGCCCAGCACTGCTCTGTCAGCCCTGCCCTGCCCAGCCCTGCCCAGCCTTGCCTAGTCCTGCCCTGCCCTGCCCTGCCAGCTCTGCTCTGCCCTGCCAGCCCTGCCCTGCCCAACCCTGCCAGCCCTGCCCTGCCAGCCCTGCTCGGTCCTTCCTGTCCTGTCAGCCCTGCCCTGCCCAGCCCTGCCAGTCCTGCCCTACCAGCCGTTCCCTGCCCTGCCAGCCCTGCTGTACCCTGCCCTGCACAGTCCTGCCATCCCTGCCCTGCCAGCCCTCCCCTTCCCAGCCCTGCCACCCCTGCCCAGCCCTGCCAGCCCAGCCCTGCCCAGCACTGCTCAGACAGCCCTGCCCAGCCCTGCCCTGACAGCCCTGCCCTGACAGCCCTGCCCAACCCTGCCAGCCCTGCCCTGCCCTGCCAGCAATGCCCTGCCAGCCCTGCCCTTCCCAGCTTTGCCCTGCCCTGCCTAGCACTGCCAGCAATGCCCTGCCAGCCCTGCCCAACACTGCCAGCCCTGCCCTGCCCGCCCTGCACTGCCAGCCCTGCTCGGTCCTTCCTGCCCTGTCCTGCCAGCCCTGCAATGCCCTGCCAGTCCCGACCTACCAGCCGTTCCCTGACCTGCTCTGCCAGCCCTACCCTACCCTGCCCAGTCCTGCCAGCCCTGCCCTGCCCAGCCCTGCCAACCCTGCCCTCTCCTGCCAGTCCTGCCCAGCCCTGCCAACCCTGCCCTGCCCTGCCAGCCTGGCCCTACCCTGCTCCTGCCCTCCCAGACCTGCCCTGCCAGCTCTGCTCTGCCCTCAGCCCCGCCCAGCACTGCCCAGCCCTGCCCTGCCCAGCAATGCCCTGCCAGCCCTGCCAAGCACTGCCCCGACCTGCTCTGCCAGCCCTACCCTGCTCTGCTCTGCCAGCTAAGCCCTGCCCTGCCAGCTCTACTCTGCCCTGCCACCCCTGCCCTGCCTGGTCCTGCCAGCCCTGCCCTACCCTGCCAGCCCTGCTCTGTCAGCCCTGCCCTGCCCTGCCAGCCCTGCCTGCCAGCACTGCCCTGCCCTGCCATGCCAGTCCTGCCCAGTCCTGCCAGCCCTGCCTTGCCAGCCCTGCCCTGCCAGCCCTGCCCTTCCCAGCCATGCCCTGCCCAGGCCTGCCCAGCACTGCTCTGTCAGCCCTGCCCAACCCTGCCAGCCCTGCTTGGTCCTTCCTGCCCTGTCCTGCCAGCCCTGCCCTGCCCTTCCAGCCCTGCTCTGTCAGCCCTGCCCTGCGCAGCCAGCCCTGCCCTGCCAGCACTGCCCTGCACAGTCCTTCCCTGCCCGGTTTTGCCTGCCCTGCCAGTCATGCCCTGCCAGCCCTACCCTACCCTGCCCTGCCAGCCCTGTCTTGCCAGCCCTGCCCTGCCAACCCTGCCTTGCCCAGCCATGCCAGCCCTGCCCTGCCCAGCACTGCTCTGTCAGCCCTGCCCAGCCCTGCCAGCCCTGCCCTGCCCTGCCCAGTCCTGCCCTGCCAGCTCAGCTCTGCCCTGCCAGCCCTGCCTAGTCCTGCCCTGCCAGCTCTGCTCTGCCCTGGCCTGCCAGCCCTGTCCAGCTCTGCCCTGCCAGCCCTGCCCAGCACTGCCCTGCCCAGCCCTGCCCAGGCCCACCCTGCCCTGCCAGCCCTACCAGCCCTGCCCTGCCCTGCCCAGACCTGCCCTGCCAGCCCAGCCCTGCCCTGCCAGCCCTGCCATGCCCAGGCCTGCCCTGCCCAGCCCTGCCAGCCCTGCACTGCCAGCCCTACCCGGTCCTTCCAGCCCTGCCCTGCCAGCCCTGCCCTGCCCTGCCCAGCTCTGCCCTGTCTGTCCTGCCTTGCCAGCCCGGCCCTGCCCTGCCAGCCCTGCCCTGTCTTGCCATCCCTACCCTGCCCTGCCAGCCCGGCCCTGCTCTGTCAGCCCTACCCTGTCCTGCCTGCCCTGCCAGCCCTGCCCTGCCCTGCCAGCCCTGCCCTGCCCTGCCAGTCCTGCCCTGCCCAGTCCTGCCAGCCCTGCCTTGCCAGCCCTGCCCTGCCAGCCCTTCCCTGCCCAGCCATGCCCTGCCCAGGCCTGCCCAGCACTGCTCTGTCAGCCCTGCCCTACCCAGCCCTGCCAGCCCTGTCCTGCCCTGCCCAGCCCTGCCTAGTCCTGCCCTGCCATCTCTGCTCAGTCCTGCCCTGCCAGCTCTGCTCTGCCCTGCCAGCCCTGCCCTGCCCAGCACTGCCCTACCAGCTCTGTTCTGCCCTGGCCTGCCAGCCCTGCCCAGCTCTGCCCTGCCAGCCTGCGCTGCCCAGCCCCGCCCAAGCCCACCCTGCCTTGCCAGCCCTACCAGCCCTGCCCTGCACAGACCTGCCCTGCCAGCCCTGCCAGCCCTGCCCTGCCCAGCCAGCCCTGCCCTGCGCAGCCCTGCCAGCCCTGCCCTGCCAGCCCTGCCCTGCCAGCCATGCACTGCCAGCCCTGCCTGGTCCTGCCAGCTCTGCCAGTCCTGCCCAGCCCTGCCCAGCACTGCTCTGTTAGCCCTTCAATGCCCAGCCCAGTCCTGCCCAACAATGCCAGCCCTGCTCGGTCCTTCCTGCCCTGCTCGGTCCTTCCTGCCCTGTCCTGCCAGCCCTGCCCTGCCCAGCCCTGCCCTGCCAGTCCTGCCCTACCAGCCGTTCCCTGCCCTGCCCTGCCAGCCCTGCCGCACCCTGCCCTGCCCAGTCCTGCCAGCCCAGCCCTGCCAGACCTACCCTACCCAGCCCTGCTCAGCCCTGCCAGCCCTTCCCTGCCCTGCACAGCCCTGCCCAGCACTGCTCAGACAGCCCTGCCCTGCCCAGACCTGCCCTGCCAGCCCTGCCCAGCCCTGCCTGCCAGCAATGTCCTGCCAGCCCTGCCCTGCCCAGCACTGCCCTGCCCTGCCCAGCACTGCTGATAATGCCCTGCCAGTCCTGCCCTGCCCAGCACTGCCCTGCCCTGCAATCCCTGCCCTGGCCTGCTCTGCCAGCCCTACCCTGGTCTGCCCTGGCAGCTATGCCCTGCCCTGCCAGCTCTGCACTGCCCTGCCAGCCTTGCCCTGCCAGCTCTGGTCTGCCCTACCACCCCTGCCCGGTCCTGCCAGCCCTGCTCTACCCTGTCAGTCCTGCTCTGTCAGCCCTGCCCTGCGCAGCCAGCCCTGCCCTGCCAGCTCTGCCCTGCCAGCCCTTCCCTGCCTGGTTTTGCCAGCCCTGCCCTGCCAGTCCTACCCTACCCTGCCCTGCCAGCCCTGCCTTGCCAGCCCTGCCCTGCCAACCCTGCCTTGCCCAGCCATGCCAGCCCTGCCCTGCCCAGCCCTGCCCAGCACTGCTCTGTCAACCCTGCCCAGCCCTGCCCTGCCCAGTCCTGCCCTGCCAGCTCTGCTCTGCCTCTGCCAGCCCTGCCTAGTCCTGCCCTGTCAGCTCTGCTCTGCCCTGGCCAGCCAGCCCTGTCCAGCTCTGCCCTGCCAGCCCTGCCCAGCACTGCCCTCCCAGCCCAGCCCTGCCCTGCCCAGCCCTGCCCAGGCACACCCTTCCATGCCAGCTGTAGGAGAGTAGGATCTGCCTCTTATGTTGCCCCTCTTTTTTTTCTGATGTTTACACTGGTTTCTGGCTATAGTCTGGCTGGTTCCCTGCTAATCAGGGCCCCAGCCTCTCTGTTCTCTCTAAACGACTTGGAGTGCACTCTAGCTGCACTAGTGATTGGATGCTGTGGTTCCTTATGAGTCCCTAGTATATGGTACCTTAGGTGCTAAGGGCATAGGTACTTCACAGGCCTACCAGGGGCTGCAGCATGTATTATGCCACCCCTGGGAAGCAGACTAAATCTGACACCACAGGCCTGCTACTGCAGCCTGGGTGAGGAAGTGCTAGCACCCCTCACTGAGATATAGGTCCCCTATATCTCTCCTACACACACATATAAACCTATCAGTCACCCCTAAGGCAGGCCCTATCAATCCTGAGGGCAGGGTGCTTGGCTTCTATGTGAGGGGGTGCCTCTGCCTGAGCAGGGCCCCTCTGCAGCTCTCAGAGTCCATTCTCTGGTGCTGTTTGTGGATGCGGTTAAACCATATACTTTTAAGTGCATTATATCCTCGCGGTAAAATGCTAACTTTGGAATGGCTGCATCGAAACATGTCGTGTTTGGTGTCAAACACCTTGGAATACTACCCCCCCGCCAGTCCTGGCGGCGGGGGTAGCATTCCACCCTTCTAGAGGGAAAGACATGTAACTACTGTGGAAACGCGGTAGAATCCTGCAGAGCCCTGGCATCACAAAATGGATGCCACCAGTCACAGACACTGGGCTGCCCTCCTGCTGATGACCAACACTCGCAGTGGAGGAAGCCCAACAATAGATATCCTGTCCCAAGGGGTGTGACCACCTTCCAGACAGGGTTTAGTGTATTGGGGCTCGGTGGGTGCACTCTTAGAGTGCTTTGAAGTCCTGCACTGGGGGAGCAGAAGGCTCCTCTGTGCATATGCCAGTTCAAACCGGCTCAGGGGCTACCTGTCCCTGCTCTGGCGTGAAACTGGACAAAGGGAGGTGGGTGTAGCCACCCACTCCCCTGACCCTCCCATAGGTAGGGTCATAGAGCTAGTCCCTCCCTTTCTTTTAGTATAAGAGGGGGAACCTGTGCATTGCACCCTAGATTTCCCTGGATGACGCTCTGAAGACGAATCCCGGACCTTCGACGTTCCACTACCTTTGGAAGACTGAAGAATCTCCCTTGGAGTCAAGGAGTGACTCCCCTGCTTGGCAGGCAACTAAAACTACAAAAGACGGTCGCAAACTACACCGCTCCCGCCGGAGCCCGAAGTCCCTGCAACCCAAGAGGTGGATTTCCTGACTTCTCAAAGGCCATCGTGAGTCCCCAGCGAAGCTGAGGCCAGTGGACCCCAAGAGTGACGAGGAACCGCGACCCCTGGGTACTGTGCACTATTGTCGAGTGCAACCCCTTCACAACGTTCCACAAACTTGTGCTTTGGACCACGTGTGGTCCTAGCCTCCAGCAGGAATCCCTCCGAAGATCAGAGGCCTATCATGTCCCAAGTGACCGTGGGCCCCTGTGAGCGAATCCTCCCGAGGCGTCTACGCGATCCCTTGCCAGCCGGCTTGTGGGTCCCCAGAACACTTTCTAAAGAAACCAAAGGGCTCCCCTAGTTGCTCCAGGCCTGCCCTGACTTACCCTCGCTGGGTGAGTCCCCCAGACCTTGCTGGTCTGCGCCATTGCCTCTTCACACTTTCCCCAAGACTTGCTGTTACCAAGGCTTGTTGGCTCCGATCGAGTCGCCGACACCGCAGTAAGCTGCAGACATTATGGGACACGCCGAATCCAGCTCCTGGTCATCGTCGACGCCTCCTGGACCTCGTGGCTGAAGAGTCAAGGCAACCACGAATGACCTGAATCTTGCGACGACGGTGGGCATCCATCTTCCTTGCCCCGAGTCACTGCCAAGTGACTTTGAACACTGTCCCCTCTGCTTTCAGGTCTTCCATCTTCTGAATCCAGGCTTGGATTCCTCCGGACACTTCTCCTGTCGCCGCAAGCAGCAAGTCTTCACTGGCTCCCATTGAAAACGACGCCGCGACCCGACACCAAAGAACACCTATGCACCCGGCTCCCCTGGGTGAGGTAACTTCAGCACTACGGTGCTCCTGTGGGTGTGGGCCCTAGAACTACTTACCCTGTAAGTGACTTGCTTGTAGCTTCCCTCGAAGTGTCCTAAAACTCTCCTTTTCTAAGTGCGACAATTGCGTTGACTCGTACAGGGTTCGCGTCTGTGTTAGACACACCGCGTCCATCTCCTTTGTAACACTATCTAGAACTGTGTCCTTCGACTCGTACTGAGTCCGATCGGTGTTCGCCTCGAACACACAAGGGGCCTGTAATATCGAGACCTCCATTGCACTGACTCGCACAAGGTTCGCGTCTGTGTTAGACACAGCGCGTCCATCTCCCTTGCAACTCTATCTGTAACCGCGTCCTTCGACTCGTACAAGGACCGATCGGTGTGTTCGCCTCGAACACGCAAGGGACCTTTAACATTGAAATCTCAATCGCGTCTCTTCGCATAGACTCGTACAGGACTCGCACCGGTGCCAGGACACCGCGTCCGTCCCCTGTGGGTCTCCTACAACTACCTGGGGTGGTTCTTGGGGGTCCCTCGATTCTAGATGCCCTAGACCTAGGTCTAGCAAACTAAGATTGTGATATTCGATTGTGCTAAACTTATTTTGATAATATTTGACTTGTACATATGTTCCTGACCTCTAATCTCATAAAGAGATTAGTAGAGAGTGTTTATTAATAAATACATATATATTTGATATATATACCTGTGTGGTGTCTTTTCATTTGGTGATTCAAGAGATTGTGTGGTAAAACAAGCTGCTTTACATTCCTTCAAGACTTAGCCTGAAGGGTGCTCTCCACAGCTACCACTAGGATAGCTTTCTATAAAGGTTGTCTTAAACCTATCTACCATAAGAGTCGAATTGGTCTGGTGCAAGGTGTCCACTTTAATTAGTGAACAGCATATGCCAGGCCAACTTCTCACATTGGTGGGCAGCGTGTGGGATTCCAGCTTGCTATTGTTTTACCAGAAAATCTCTATTTGAATTACTAACTGAAAATCACTATAGGTACTCAAGGTACATATAAAGTCAAGCTTAGTATCAATAAGTTCTACTGAACTTAGAGCTGTGTGCCAAGGGATAGCACACCCTTTCTACAGCTCAAGCTAGTATCAGTAGGCCATAAACTAGTGTAGGTAGTACAACACTGCACAACACTAGAATGTCCTTAAAGGGTGGAACCAGTGGATCCACTCAGCCTCAGTATAAGGACATGGCTTTCTCTGACTTGAGAGCCATGTGTGTTGAAAGACACCTGAGGCTAGGACAGAGTCCCTCAACCCTACACCTGATAGATCTGCTGACAGCAGATGATCTTAGATTGGCTCTAGGAGCTAATGGGTCTGAATCAGTGAGTGGGTCAATTACAGTATCTGGGTCAGATGATGAAAATCAGAATGACCAAGACTCTGTGATTGAAGGGCCAGGCCTCAAGGGTCCTGAAAAGGACAGAGGAATTCTCCCTAAGAGAGCTGACAGAGTGGAGGAGAGGCATAGGTCCCCTTCCAGGGAATCTGACCACTCTTATCACTCTGGCAGAGAATTTGTCCACCAGGGGAACTCATACTTTCCCATAAGAGAGACCTCCTCTGAAAGAATGTGCAAACTGCTGCAGTATGAGGAAGCAAGAGTTGCCCTCAGAACCAAGCAGTTGGCACTGGATAGAGAAGCCCTGGAGATCCAGAGAGCTTCTAGAAGAGAGGGGTTAGAACCCCTTGGTGGCAGCAACAGTGTCCCTAGAGGCAGAGAATCTATTCCAGACCATAGGAACCTGAGCAAGGTTGTTCCTCCCTACCAGAGTGGGGATGATATCCACAAGTGGATAACTGCTATGGAGAGGGCCTGTAGAGTACAGCAGGTCCCCCAAAAGCAGTGGGCAGCAATCTTGTGGCTCTCATTTTCAGACAAAGGTAGAGACAAGCTCCTCACTGTTAGAGAAGAGGATGCTGATGATTATGAAGTCCTGAAGAGTGCACTGATAGATGGGTTTGGCTTAACCACTGAGCAGTACAGGTTGAAGTTCAGAGACACCCAGAAGGCACAGACTCAGGACTGGACTGACTTTGTTGATTGTGCAACCAAGGCTCTGGAGGGTTGGCTGGTTGGCAGAAGGGTTACTGATTTCAAGGGATTGTATAATCTGATGATGAGAGAACAGATCCTTAATAATTGCCAGAACCAGTTGTTGCATCAATACCTGGTGGACTCAGATCTGACCTCTCCCCAAGAATTGGGAAAGAAGGCAGACAAATGGGTCAGAACCAGGGTGAGGCAGAAACCCCAGAACCAAGGGGGTGACACCAAGAAGCAAGATCCTAAGGGCTCTGAGAAAGGTGGGGATAAGTCAAAAGACCAGAAGTCTTCACAAGGGCCCCAAAAATCTGCATCTGGTGGGGAGTCACAATCCAACAAGGGAAAAGGCCAAAAGAAGCCCTGGTGCAAATTCTGTAAACAGAAAGGGCACTGGACTTCTGATTGTAACAAGTCCAAAGACCAAACCACCACCACTCCTGCCCCTAAGGCAACTGTTCCCCCTAGTTCAGCTACTGGTGGAGGTGGTACTCAGAATAAGGGTGTAGTAGGGTTGACCCTGGGTTCTGAAGTGGACTCTGACCTAGTCAGAGTGCCCACTCAGGCAATGCTGATTTGTGAGGGAGACCTTAATATGTCCTTCCTAGTAAGCCCCAGTAATCTGGGCAAATACAAACAGCAGCCTGTAATAAATGGCAAACAGGCTTTGGCATTTAGGGACACAGGCGCTAGTGTCACCATGGTGGCAGAGGATCTTGTGGACCCTGGACAGATCATCCTGGGCGAAATGTACCAGGTGACCAATGCAAGCAATGTCAAGACCAACCATAGTCTGGCAGTTGTGAATTTCTCCTGGGGAGGGGTAACTGGCCTCAAGAAGGTTGTAGTCAGTGCAGACCTCCCTGTCGAATGTCTATTGGGCAATGATCTAGAGACTTCAGCCTGGTCTGAAGTAGAGTTATGGACTCATGCTGAGATGTTGGGCATCCCTGCAGAGGTATTTGCTGTGACCAGGTCACAAGCAAGAATGCATAACACTGAACCAGCTCTGGATCCTGGAACAATGGACCAGATGCTTCCCAAGAGGAGGAGCAGTAGGGTAAAGGCAGTGCCTTCCCCTCTGTCTCAGATCACAGATTCACCCCCAGAGGGAGGTGAAGCAGATCCTGAAGAAGGAACTGCCCCAGAGGGACTTGAGCCTGATCAGGTTGAGTTCTTGGGGGCAGGGGGCCCTTCTAGGGAAGATCTGAGTAAGGAGCAACAGTGCTGCCCCTCTCTTGAACCCCTCAGACAGCAGGCTGCTGCTGAGGCTGCTGGGAGTGCTAGTGGGTCCCATAAAGTTTATTGGGATGAGGGACTCCTATATTCTGAGGGTAGAGATCCAGCCCCTGGAGCCACCAGGAGGATGGTAATACCTCAGAAGTTTAGGGGGTTCCTCTTGACCCTAGCACATGACATCCCTTTAGCAGGACACTTGGGCCAAAACAAGACCTGGGACAGGCTTGTTCCACATTTTCATTGGCCACATATGTCAGAGGACACAAAGGAGTTTTGTCGCTCCTGTGTCACATGCCAAGCCAGTGGTAAGGCAGGTGGCACAACAAAGGCCCCCCTGATACCACTACCTGTGGTGGGGGTACCCTTTGAAAGGGTAGGGATTGACATTGTTGGTCCCCTTGACCCTCAAACTGCATCTGGGCACAGGTTTATCCTGGTGGTAGTGGATCATGCCACCAGGTACCCAGAAGCAATTCCCCTGAGGACCACCACAGCCCCTGTGGTGGCAAGAGCCCTCATTGGAGTTTTCTCCAGAGTGGGTTTTCCAAAGGAGGTCATTTCTGACAGAGGTACCAACTTCATGTCAGGATATCTGAAAGCAATGTGGAAGGAGTGTGGTGTGACTTATAAGTTCACCACCCCCTATCACCCACAATGCAATGGTTTAGTTGAACGTTTCAACAAAACCTTGAAAGGAATGATTAAAGGACTCCCAGAGAAGCTTAGGCGGAAATGGGACCTTCTTCTTCCTTGCCTGTTGTTTGCATACAGAGAAGTTCCACAGAAGGGGGTTGGTTACAGCCCATTTGAGCTTCTGTTTGGGCATCCTGTGAGAGGTCCATTGTGTTTGGTAAAAGAGGGCTGGGAGTTACCTCTCAAGCCCCCCAAACAAGATGTGATGGACTATGTACTTGGTCTCCGCTCCCGGATGGCTGAGTACATGAAAAAGGCAACCAAAAACCTGGAGGCCAGCCAAGAATTACAAAAAGCTTGGCATGACCAAAGGCTGTACTGACTGTATACCAGCCAGGACAGAAGGTGTGGGTGTTGGAGCCTGTGGCCCCAGCAGCCCTCCAGGACAAGTGGAGTGGCCCCCATACAATAGTTGAACAGAAGGGAGAAGTCACCTACCTGGTGAATCTTGGAACTCCCAGGAGCCCCCTGAGGGTGCTCCATGTCAACAGATTAAAGCCATATGTTGACAGGGCTGACATGGGCTTGCTCATGGCAACTGATGAGGACCAGGAGGAGGAGAGTGACCCTCTCCCTGACCTGCTCTCGCAGAACCCTGATGATGGGTCAGTAGATGGTGTTGCTTTGGCAAGCAGCCTCACTGACCATCAACAAACTGAGTGCAGACAAGTTCTGCAACAGTATAGACATATGTTTAGCCTGACCCCTAGTCAGACTTCCTGGTGCACCCATGAGGTGGACACTGGAGACAGTCTGCCTGTCAAGAATAAGATCTACAGGCAACCTGACCATGTCAGGGACTGTATCAGGACTGAAGTCCAGAAAATGTTGGAGCTAGGTGTAATTGAGCCTTCAGATAGCCCTTGGGCTAGCCCAGTAGTCCTGGTACCCAAGCCTCATACCCAGGGTGGTAAGAAAGAAATGAGGTTTTGTGTAGACTACAGAGGCCTCAATGCAGTCACTAGGACTGATGCCTATCCCATACCAAGGGCAGATGAGCTGATTGATACTTTGGCCTCAGCCAAGTATCTAAGCACGTTTGACCTGACAGCTGGCTACTGGCAGATCAGGTTAGCTGATGATGCAAAAGCCAAAACAGCATTTTCGACCCCTGGTGGGCACTACCACTTCGTGGTGATGCCCTTTGGATTGAAGAATGCACCTGCCACTTTTCAGAGGTTGGTGAATAAAGTTCTGACAGGGATGGAAACTTATTGCTCAGCTTATCTAGATGATATTGCTGTCTTTAGTTCCTCCTGGCAGGATCACCTGGTCCACCTCAGGAATGTTTTGGAGGCCCTGCAGAAAGCAGGCCTCACTATCAAGGCCACTAAGTGCCAGATAGGGCAGAGTCAGGTTGTATACCTGGGCCACCTTGTAGGTGGAGGCCAGGTTCAGCCTTTACAGAGCAAAATCCAAACCATAATGGAATGGGTTGCTCCAACCACCCAGACACAGGTGAGAGCCTTCTTAGGCCTGACTGGGTACTATAGGAGGTTTGTCAAGGGATATGGATCTATAGTGACCCCCTTGAATGATCTGACCTCAAAGAAAATGCCCAAAAAGGTTCAGTGGACAGCTAGCTGTCAAAAGGCATTTGAAGACCTAAAGCAGGCCATGTGCACTGCCCCCATCTTACAGAGTCCAGACTACACCAAAAAGTTCATTGTCCAAACAGATGCTTCTGAGCTGGGTGTGGGAGCTGTACTGTCTCAACTGAATGATGAAGGTCAAGACCAGCCAGTAGCTTTTATTAGCAGAAGGCTGACCCCTAGAGAGAAACGTTGGTCAGCTATAGAGAGGGAGGCCTTTGCTGTGGTGTGGGCCCTGAAGTAGATGAGGCCATACTTGTTTGGCACTCACTTCATAGTTCAGACTGACCACAAGCCCCTCCTATGGCTTAAACAGATGAAAGGTGAGAACCCAAAACTTTTGAGGTGGTCCATTTCCCTACAGGGGATGGACTATACAGTGGAACATAGACCTGGGACCCAACATGCCAATGCAGATGGACTCTCAAGGTATTTCCACTTTGAACACGAAGACTCAACTGGTCAAGGTTAGTTTAGTGTCCCTGCGTTTGGGGGGGGTTGTGTAGGAGAGTAGGATCTGCCTCTTATGTTGCCCCCACTTTTTTTCTGATGTTTACACTGGTTTCTGGCTATAGTCTGGCTGGGTCCCTGCTAATCAGGGCCCCAGCCTCTCTGTTCTCTCTAAACGACTTGGAGTGCACTCTAGGTGCACTAGTGATTGGATGCTGTGGTTCCTTATGAGTCCCTAGTATATGGTACCTTAGGTGCTAAGGGCATAGGTACTTCACAGGCCTACCAGGGGCTGCAGCATGTATTATGCCACCCCTGGGAAGCAGACTAAATCTGACACCACAGGCCTGCTACTGCAGCCTGGGTGAGGAAGTGCTAGCACCCCTCACTGAGATATAGGTCCCCTATATCTCTCCTACACACACATATAAACCTATCAGTCACCCCTAAGGCAGGCCCTATCAATCCTGAGGGCAGGGTGCTTGGCTTCTATGTGAGGGGGTGCCTCTGCCTGAGCAGGGCCCCTCTGCAGCTCTCAGAGTCCATTCTCTGGTGCTGTTTGTGGATGCGGTTAAACCATATACTTTTAAGTGCATTATATCCTCGCGGTAAAATGCTAACTTTGGAATGGCTGCATCGAAACATGTCGTGTTTGGTGTCAAACATCTTGGAATACTACCCCCCGCCAGTCCTGGCGGCGGGGGTAGCATTCCACCCTTCTAGAGGGATAGACATGTAACTACTGTGGAAACGCGGTAGAATCCTGCAGAGCCCTGGCATCACAAAATGGATGCCACCAGTCACAGACACTGGGCTGCCCTCCTGCTGATGACCAACACTCGCAGTGGAGGAAGCCCAACAATAGATATCCTGTCCCAAGGGGGTGTGACCACCTTCCAGACAGGGTTTAGTGTATTGGGGCTGGGTGGGTGCACTCTTAGAGTGCTTTGAAGTCCTGCACTGGGGGAGCAGAAGGCTCCTCTGTGCATATGCCAGTTCAAACCGGCTCAGGGGCTACCTGTCCCTGCTCTGGCGCGAAACTGGACAAAGGGAAGTGGGTGTAGCCACCCACTCCCCTGACCCTCCCATAGGTAGGGTCATAGAGCTAGTCCCTCCCTTTCTTTTAGTATAAGAGGGGGAACCTGTGCATTGCACCCTAGATTTCCCTGGACGACGCTCTGAAGACGAATCCCGGACCTTCGACGTTCCACTACCTTTGGAAGACTGAAGAATCTCCCTTGGAGTCAAGGAGTGACTCCCCTGCTTGGCAGGCACCAAAAACTACAAACGACGGTCGCAAACTATGCCGCTCCCGCCGGAGTCCGAAGTCCCTGCAGCCCAAGAAGTGGATTTCCTGACTTCTCAAAGGCCATCGTGAGTCCCCAGCGAAGCTGAGGCCAGTGGACCCCAAGAGTGACGAGGAACCGCGACCCCTGGGTACCGTGCACTATTGTCGAGTGCAACCCCTTCACAACGTTCCACGAACTTGTGCTTTGGACCACGTGTGGTCCTAGCCTCCAGCAGGAATCCCTCCGAAGATCAGAGGCCTACCACGTCCCGAGTGACCGTGGGCCCCTGTGAGCGAATCCTCCCGAGGCGTCTTCGCGATCCCTTGCCAGCCGGCTTGTGGGTCCCCAGAAGACTTTCTAAAGAAACCAAAGGGCTCCCCTGGTTGCTCCAGGCCTGCCCTGACTTACCCTCGCTGGGTGAGTCTCGCAGACCTTGCTGGTCTGCGCCATTGCCTCTTCACACTTTCCCCAAGACTTGCTGTTACCAAGGCTTGTTGGCTCAGATCGAGTCGCTGACACCGCAGTAAGCTGCAGACATCGTGGGACACGCCGAATCCAGCTCCTGGTCGTCGTCGACACCTCCTGGACCTCGTGGCTGAAGAGTCAAGGCAACCGCGAACGACCTGAATCTTGCGACGACGGTGGGCATCCATCTTCCTTGCCCCGAGTCACTGCCAAGTGACTTTGAACACTGTCCCCTCTGCTTTCAGGTCTTCCATCTTCTGAATCCAGGCTTGGATTCCTCCGGACACTTCTCCTGTCGCCGCAAGCAGCAAGTCTTCACTGGCTCCCATTGAAAACGACGCCGCGACCCGACACCAAAGAACACCTATGCACCCGGCTCCCCTGGGTGAGGTAACTTCAGCACTACGGTGCTCCTGTGGGTGTGGGCCCTAGAACTACTTACCCTGTAAGTGACTTGCTTGTAGCTTCCCTCGAAGTGTCCTAAAACTCTCCTTTTCTAAGTGCGACAATTGCGCTGACTCGTACAGGGTTCGCGTCTGTGTTAGACACACCGCGTCCATCTCCTTTGTAACACTATCTAGAACTGTATCCTTCGACTCGTACTGAGTCCGATCGGTGTTCGCCTCGAACACACAAAGGGCCTGTAACATTGAGATCTCCATTGCACTGACTCGCACAAGGTTCGCGTCTGTGTTAGACACAGCGCGTCCATCTCCCTTGCAACTCTATCTGTAACCGCGTCCTTCGACTCGTACAAGGACCGATCGGTGTGTTCGCCTCGAACACGCAAGGGACCTTTAACATTGAAATCTCAATCGCGTCTGTTCGCATAGACTCGTACAGGACTCGCACCGGTGCCAGGACACCGCGTCCGTCCCCTGTGGGTCTCCTACAACTACCTGGGGTGGTTCTTGGGGGTCCCTCGATTCTAGATGCCCTAGACCTAGGTCTAGCAAACTAAGATTGTGATATTCGATTGTGCTAAACTTATTTTGATAATATTTGACTTGTACATATGTTCCTGACCTCTAATCTCATAAAGAGATTAGTAGAGAGTGTTTATTAATAAATACATATATATTTGATATATATACCTGTGTGGTGTCTTTTCATTTGGTGATTCAAGAGATTGTGTGGTAAAACAAGCTGCTTTACATTCCTTCAAGACTTAGCCTGAAGGCTGCTCTCCACAGCTACCACTAGGATAGCTTTCTATAAAGGTTGTCTTAAACCTATCTACCATAAGAGTCGAATTGGTCTGGTGCAAGGTGTCCACTTTAATTAGTGAACAGCATATGCCAGGCCAACTTCTCACATTGGTGGGCAGCGTGTGGGATTCCAGCTTGCTATTGTTTTACCAGAAAATCTCTATTTGAATTACTAACTGAAAACCACTATAGGTACTCAAGGTACATATAAAGTCAAGCTTAGTATCAATAAGTTCTACTGAACTTAGAGCTGTGTGCCAAGGGATAGCACACCCTTTCTACAGCTCAAGCTAGTATCAGTAGGCCACAAACTAGTGTAGGTAGTACAACACTGCACAACACTAGAATGTCCTTAAAGGGTGGAACCAGTGGATCCACTCAGCCTCAGTATAAGGACATGGCTTTCTCTGACTTGAGAGCCATGTGTGTTGAAAGACACCTGAGGCTAGGACAGAGTCCCTCAACCCTACACCTGATAGATCTGCTGACAGCAGATGATCTTAGATTGGCTCTAGGAGCTAATGGGTCTGAATCAGTGAGTGGGTCAATTACAGTATCTGGGTCAGATGATGAAAATCAGAATGACCAAGACTCTGTGATTGAAGGGCCAGGCCTCAAGGGGCCTGAAAAGGACAGAGGAATTCTCCCTAAGAGAGCTGACAGAGTGGAGGAGAGGCATAGGTCCCCTTCCAGGGAATCTGACCACTCTTATCACTCTGGCAGAGAATTTGTCCACCAGAGGAACTCATACTTTCCCATAAGAGAGACCTCCTCTGAAAGAATGTGCAAACTGCTGCAGTATGAGGAAGCAAGAGTTGCCCTCAGAACCAAGCAGTTGGCACTGGATAGAGAAGCCCTGGAGATCCAGAGAGCTTCTAGAAGAGAGGGGTTAGAACCCCTTGGTGGCAGCAACAGTGTCCCTAGAGGCAGAGAATCTATTCCAGACCATAGGAACCTGAGCAAGGTTGTTCCTCCCTACCAGAGTGGGGATGATATCCACAAGTGGATAACTGCTATGGAGAGGGCCTGTAGAGTACAGCAGGTCCCCCAAAAGCAGTGGGCAGCAATCTTGTGGCTCTCCTTTTCAGACAAAGGTAGAGACAAGCTCCTCACTGTTAGAGAAGAGGATGCTGATGATTATGAAGTCCTGAAGAGTGCACTGATAGATGGGTTTGGCTTAACCACTGAGCAGTACAGGTTGAAGTTCAGAGACACCCAGAAGGCACAGACTCAGGACTGGACTGACTTTGTTGATTGTGCAACCAAGGCTCTGGAGGGTTGGCTGGTTGGCAGTAGGGTTACTGATTTCAAGGGATTGTATAATCTGATGATGAGAGAACAGATCCTTAATAATTGCCAGAACCAGTTGTTGCATCAATACCTGGTGGACTCAGATCTGACCTCTCCCCAAGAATTGGGAAAGAAGGCAGACAAATGGGTCAGAACCAGGGTGAGGCAGAAACCCCAGAACCAAGGGGGTGACACCAAGAAGCAAGATCCTAAGGGCTCTGAGAAAGGTGGGGATAAGTCAAAAGACCAGAAGTCTTCACAAGGGCCCCAAAAATCTGCATCTGGTGGGGAGTCACAATCCAACAAGGGAAAAGGCCAAAAGAAGCCCTGGTGCAAATTCTGTAAACAGAAAGGGCACTGGACTTCTGATTGTAACAAGTCCAAAGACCAAACCACCACCACTCCTGCCCCTAAGGCAACTGTTCCCCCTAGTTCAGCTACTGGTGGAGGTGGTACTCAGAATAAGGGTGTAGTAGGGTTGACCCTGGGTTCTGAAGTGGACTCTGACCTAGTCAGAGTGCCCACTCAGGCAATGCTGATTTGTGAGGGAGACCTTAATATGTCCTTCCTAGTAAGCCCCAGTAATCTGGGCAAATACAAACAGCAGCCTGTAATAAATGGCAAACAGGCTTTGGCATTTAGGGACACAGGTGCTAGTGTCACCATGGTGGCAGAGGATCTTGTGGACCCTGGACAGATCATCCTGGGCGAAATGTACCAGGTGACCAATGCAAGCAATGTCAAGACCAACCATAGTCTGGCAGTTGTGAATTTCTCCTGGGGAGGGGTAACTGGCCTCAAGAAGGTTGTAGTCAGTGCAGACCTCCCTGTCGAATGTCTATTGGGCAATGATCTAGAGACTTCAGCCTGGTCTGAAGTAGAGTTATGGACTCATGCTGAGATGTTGGGCATCCCTGCAGAGGTATTTGCTGTGACCAGGTCACAAGCAAGAATGCATAACACTGAACCAGCTCTGGATCCTGGAACAATGGACCAGATGCTTCCCAAGAGGAGGAGCAGTAGGGTAAAGGCAGTGCCTTCCCCTCTGTCTCAGATCACAGATTCACCCCCAGAGGGAGGTGAAGCAGATCCTGAAGAAGGAACTGCCCCAGAGGGACTTGAGCCTGATCAGGTTGAGTTCTTGGGGGCAGGGGGCCCTTCTAGGGAAGATCTGAGTAAGGAGCAACAGTGCTGCCCCTCTCTTGAACCCCTCAGACAGCAGGCTGCTGCTGAGGCTGCTGGGAGTGCTAGTGGGTCCCATAAAGTTTATTGGGATGAGGGACTCCTATATTCTGAGGGTAGAGATCCAGCCCCTGGAGCCACCAGGAGGATGGTAATACCTCAGAAGTTTAGGGGGTTCCTCTTGACCCTAGCACATGACATCCCTTTAGCAGGACACTTGGGCCAAAACAAGACCTGGGACAGGCTTGTTCCACATTTTCATTGGCCACATATGTCAGAGGACACAAAGGAGTTTTGTCGCTCCTGTGTCACATGCCAAGCCAGTGGTAAGGCAGGTGGCACAACAAAGGCCCCCCTGATACCACTACCTGTGGTGGGGGTACCCTTTGAAAGGGTAGGGATTGACATTGTTGGTCCCCTTGACCCTCAAACTGCATCTGGGCACAGGTTTATCCTGGTGGTAGTGGATCATGCCACCAGGTACCCAGAAGCAATTCCCCTGAGGACCACCACAGCCCCTGTGGTGGCAAGAGCCCTCATTGGAGTTTTCTCCAGAGTGGGTTTTCCAAAGGAGGTCATTTCTGACAGAGGTACCAACTTCATGTCAGGATATCTGAAAGCAATGTGGAAGGAGTGTGGTGTAACTTATAAGTTCACCACCCCCTATCACCCACAATGCAATGGTTTAGTTGAACGTTTCAACAAAACCTTGAAAGGAATGATTAAAGGACTCCCAGAGAAGCTTAGGCGGAAATGGGACCTTCTTCTTCCTTGCCTGTTGTTTGCATACAGAGAGGTTCCACAGAAGGGGGTTGGTTACAGCCCATTTGAGCTTCTGTTTGGGCATCCTGTGAGAGGTCCATTGTGTTTGGTAAAAGAGGGCTGGGAGTTACCTCTCAAGCCCCCCAAACAAGATGTGATGGACTATGTACTTGGTCTCCGCTCCCGGATGGCTGAGTACATGAAAAAGGCAACCAAAAACCTGGAGGCCAGCCAAGAATTACAAAAAGCTTGGCATGACCAAAGGCTGTACTGACTGTATACCAGCCAGGACAGAAGGTGTGGGTGTTGGAGCCTGTGGCCCCAGCAGCCCTCCAGGACAAGTGGAGTGGCCCCCATACAATAGTTGAACAGAAGGGAGAAGTCACCTACCTGGTGAATCTTGGAACTCCCAGGAGCCCCCTGAGGGTGCTCCATGTCAACAGATTAAAGCCATATGTTGACAGGGCTGACATGGGCTTGCTCATGGCAACTGATGAGGACCAGGAGGAGGAGAGTGACCCTCTCCCTGACCTGCTCTCTCAGAACCCTGATGATGGGTCAGTAGATGGTGTTGCTTTGGCAAGCAGCCTCACTGACCATCAGCAAACTGAGTGCAGACAAGTTCTGCAACAGTATAGACATATGTTTAGCCTGACCCCTAGTCAGACTTCCTGGTGCACCCATGAGGTGGACACTGGAGACAGTCTGCCTGTCAAGAATAAGATCTACAGGCAACCTGACCATGTCAGGGACTGTATCAGGACTGAAGTCCAGAAAATGTTGGAGCTAGGTGTAATTGAGCCTTCAGATAGCCCTTGGGCTAGCCCAGTAGTCCTGGTACCCAAGCCTCATACCCAGGGTGGTAAGAAAGAAATGAGGTTTTGTGTAGACTACAGAGGCCTCAATGCAGTCACTAGGACTGATGCCTATCCCATACCAAGGGCAGATGAGCTGATTGATACTTTGGCCTCAGCCAAGTATCTAAGCACGTTTGACCTGACAGCTGGCTACTGGCAGATCAGGTTAGCTGATGATGCAAAAGCCAAAACAGCATTTTCGACCCCTGGTGGGCACTACCACTTCGTGGTGATGCCCTTTGGATTGAAAAATGCACCTGCCACTTTTCAGAGGTTGGTGAATAAAGTTCTGACAGGGATGGAAACTTATTGCTCAGCTTATCTAGATGATATTGCTGTCTTTAGTTCCTCCTGGCAGGATCACCTGGTCCACCTCAGGAATGTTTTGGAGGCCCTGCAGAAAGCAGGCCTCACTATCAAGGCCACTAAGTGCCAGATAGGGCAGAGTCAGGT
This sequence comes from Calotriton arnoldi, assembly GCA_963921515.1. Classification (NCBI taxonomy): domain Eukaryota; kingdom Metazoa; phylum Chordata; class Amphibia; order Caudata; family Salamandridae; genus Calotriton; species Calotriton arnoldi. Next base: position 179,245 of record CAWUFW010013624.1, on the reverse strand, counting down.
TGTATACCTGGGCCACCTTGTAGGTGGAGGCCAGGTTCAGCCTTTACAGAGCAAAATCCAAACCATAATGGAATGGGTTGCTCCAACCACCCAGACACAGGTGAGAGCCTTCTTAGGCCTGACTGGGTACTATAGGAGGTTTGTCAAGGGATATGGATCTATAGTGACCCCCTTGAATGATCTGACCTCAAAGAAAATGCCAAAAAAGGTTCAGTGGACAGCTAGCTGTCAAAAGGCATTTGAAGACCTAAAGCAGGCCATGTGCACTGCCCCCATCTTACAGAGTCCAGACTACACCAAAAAGTTCATTGTCCAAACAGATGCTTCTGAGCTGGGTGTGGGAGCTGTACTGTCTCAACTGAATGATGAAGGTCAAGACCAGCCAGTAGCTTTTATTAGCAGAAGGCTGACCCCTAGAGAGAAACGTTGGTCAGCTATAGAGAGGGAGGCCTTTGCTGTGGTGTGGGCCCTGAAGAAGCTGAGGCCATACTTGTTTGGCACTCACTTCATAGTTCAGACTGACCACAAGCCCCTCCTATGGCTTAAACAGATGAAAGGTGAGAACCCAAAACTTTTGAGGTGGTCCATTTCCCTACAGGGGATGGACTATACAGTGGAACATAGACCTGGGACCCAACATGCCAATGCAGATGGACTCTCAAGGTATTTCCACTTTGAACACGAAGACTCAACTGGTCAAGGTTAGTTTAGTGTCCCTGCGTTTGGGGGGGGGTTGTGTAGGAGAGTAGGATCTGCCTCTTATGTTGCCCCCACTTTTTTTCCTGATGTTTACACTGGTTTCTGGCTATAGTCTGGCTGGGTCCCTGCTAATCAGGGCCCCAGCCTCTCTGTTCTCTCTAAACGACTTGGAGTGCACTCTAGGTGCACTAGTGATTGGATGCTGTGGTTCCTTATGAGTCCCTAGTATATGGTACCTTAGGTGCTAAGGGCATAGGTACTTCACAGGCCTACCAGGGGCTGCAGCATGTATTATGCCACCCCTGGGAAGCAGACTAAATCTGACACCACAGGCCTGCTACTGCAGCCTGGGTGAGGAAGTGCTAGCACCCCTCACTGAGATATAGGTCCCCTATATCTCTCCTACACACACATATAAACCTATCAGTCACCCCTAAGGCAGGCCCTATCAATCCTGAGGGCAGGGTGCTTGGCTTCTATGTGAGGGGGTGCCTCTGCCTGAGCAGGGCCCCTCTGCAGCTCTCAGAGTCCATTCTCTGGTGCTGTTTGTGGATGCGGTTAAACCATATACTTTTAAGTGCATTATATCCTCGCGGTAAAATGCTAACTTTGGAATGGCTGCATCGAAACATGTCGTGTTTGGTGTCAAACATCTTGGAATACTACCCCCCCGCCAGTCCTGGCGGCGGGGGTAGCATTCCACCCTTCTAGAGGGATAGACATGTAACTACTGTGGAAACGCGGTAGAATCCTGCAGAGCCCTGGCATCACAAAATGGATGCCACCAGTCACAGACACTGGGCTGCCCTCCTGCTGATGACCAACACTCGCAGTGGAGGAAGCCCAACAATAGATATCCTGTCCCAAGGGGGTGTGACCACCTTCCAGACAGGGTTTAGTGTATTGGGGCTGGGTGGGTGCACTCTTAGAGTGCTTTGAAGTCCTGCACTGGGGGAGCAGAAGGCTCCTCTGTGCATATGCCAGTTCAAACCGGCTCAGGGGCTACCTGTCCCTGCTCTGGCGCGAAACTGGACAAAGGGAAGTGGGTGTAGCCACCCACTCCCCTGACCCTCCCATAGGTAGGGTCATAGAGCTAGTCCCTCCCTTTCTTTTAGTATAAGAGGGGGAACCTGTGCATTGCACCCTAGATTTCCCTGGACGACGCTCTGAAGACGAATCCCGGACCTTCGACGTTCCACTACCTTTGGAAGACTGAAGAATCTCCCTTGGAGTCAAGGAGTGACTCCCCTGCTTGGCAGGCACCAAAAACTACAAACAACGGTCGCAAACTATGCCGCTCCCGCCGGAGTCCGAAGTCCCTGCAGCCCAAGAAGTAGATTTCCTTACTTTTCAAAGTCCATCGTGAGTCCCCAGCGAAGCTGAGGCCAGTGGACCCCAAGAGTGACGAGGAACCGCGACCCCTGGGTACCGTGCACTATTGTCGAGTGCAACCCCTTCACAACGTTCCACGAACTTGTGCTGTTGGACCACGTGTGGTCCTAGCCTCCAGCAGGAATCCCTCCGAAGATCAGAGGCCTACCACGTCCTAAGTGACCGTTGGCCCCTGTGAGCGAATCCTCCCGAGGCGTCTTCGCGATCCCTTGCCAGCCGGCTTGTGGGTCCCCAGAAGACTTTCTAAAGAAACCAAAGGGCTCCCCTGGTTGCTCCAGGCCTGCCCTGACTTACCCTCGCTGGGTGAGTCCCCCAGACCTTGCTGGTCTGCGCCATTGCCTCTTCACACTTTCCCCAAGACTTGCTGTTACCAAGGCTTGTTGGCTCCAATCGAGTCGCCGACACCGCAGTAAGCTGCAGACATCGTGGGACACGCCGAATCCAGCTCCTGGTTGTCGTCGACGCCTCCTGGACCTCGTGGCTGAAGAGTCAAGGCAACCGCGAACGACCTGAATCTTGCGACGACGGTGGGCATCCATCTTCCTTGCCCCGAGTCACTGCCAAGTGACTTTGAACACTGTCCCCTCTGCTTTCAGGTCTTCCATCTTCTGAATCCAGGCTTGGATTCCTCCGGACACTTCTCCTGTCGCCGCAAGCAGCAAGTCTTCACTGGCTCCCATTGAAAACGACGCCGCGACCCGACACCAAAGAACACCTATGCACCCGGCTCCCCTGGGTGAGGTAACTTCAGCACTACGGTGCTCCTGTGGGTGTGGGCCCTAGAACTACTTACCCTGTAAGTGACTTGCTTGTAGCTTCCCTCGAAGTGTCCTAAAACTCTCCTTTTCTAAGTGCGACAATTGCGCTGACTCGTACAGGGTTCGCGTCTGTGTTAGACACACCGCGTCCATCTCCTTTGTAACACTATCTAGAACTGTGTCCTTCGACTCGTACTGAGTCCGATCGGTGTTCGCCTCGAACACACAAGGGGCCTGTAACACTCGAGATCTCCATTGCACTGACTCGCACAAGGTTCGCGTCTGTGTTAGACACAGCGCGTCCATCTCCCTTGCAACTCTATCTGTAACCGCGTCCTTCGACTCGTACAAGGACCGATCGGTGTGTTCGCCTCGAACACGCAAGGGACCTTTAACATTGAAATCTCAATCGCGTCTGTTCGCATAGACTCGTACAGGACTCGCACCGGTGCCAGGACACCGCGTCCGTCCCCTGTGGGTCTCCTACAACTACCTGGGGTGGTTCTTGGGGGTCCCTCGATTCTAGATGCCCTAGACCTAGGTCTAGCAAACTAAGATTGTGATATTCGATTGTGCTAAACTTATTTTGATAATATTTGACTTGTACATATGTTCCTGACCTCTAATCTCATAAAGAGATTAGTAGAGAGTGTTTATTAATAAATACATATATATTTGATATATATACCTGTGTGGTGTCTTTTCATTTGGTGATTCAAGAGATTGTGTGGTAAAACAAGCTGCTTTACATTCCTTCAAGACTTAGCCTGAAGGCTGCTCTCCACAGCTACCACTAGGATAGCTTTCTATAAAGGTTGTCTTAAACCTATCTACCATAAGAGTCGAATTGGTCTGGTGCAAGGTGTCCACTTTAATTAGTGAACAGCATATGCCAGGCCAACTTCTCACATTGGTGGGCAGCGTGTGGGATTCCAGCTTGCTATTGTTTTACCAGAAAATCTCTATTTGAATTACTAACTGAAAACCACTATAGGTACTCAAGGTACATATAAAGTCAAGCTTAGTATCAATAAGTTCTACTGAACTTAGAGCTGTGTGCCAAGGGATAGCACACCCTTTCTACAGCTCAAGCTAGTATCAGTAGGCCACAAACTAGTGTAGGTAGTACAACACTGCACAACACTAGAATGTCCTTAAAGGGTGGAACCAGTGGATCCACTCAGCCTCAGTATAAGGACATGGCTTTCTCTGACTTGAGAGCCATGTGTGTTGAAAGACACCTGAGGCTAGGACAGAGTCCCTCAACCCTACACCTGATAGATCTGCTGACAGCAGATGATCTTAGATTGGCTCTAGGAGCTAATGGGTCTGAATCAGTGAGTGGGTCAATTACAGTATCTGGGTCAGATGATGAAAATCAGAATGACCAAGACTCTGTGATTGAAGGGCCAGGCCTCAAGGGGCCTGAAAAGGACAGAGGAATTCTCCCTAAGAGAGCTGACAGAGTGGAGGAGAGGCATAGGTCCCCTTCCAGGGAATCTGACCACTCTTATCACTCTGGCAGAGAATTTGTCCACCAGAGGAACTCATACTTTCCCATAAGAGAGACCTCCTCTGAAAGAATGTGCAAACTGCTGCAGTATGAGGAAGCAAGAGTTGCCCTCAGAACCAAGCAGTTGGCACTGGATAGAGAAGCCCTGGAGATCCAGAGAGCTTCTAGAAGAGAGGGGTTAGAACCCCTTGGTGGCAGCAACAGTGTCCCTAGAGGCAGAGAATCTATTCCAGACCATAGGAACCTGAGCAAGGTTGTTCCTCCCTACCAGAGTGGGGATGATATCCACAAGTGGATAACTGCTATGGAGAGGGCCTGTAGAGTACAGCAGGTCCCCCAAAAGCAGTGGGCAGCAATCTTGTGGCTCTCCTTTTCAGACAAAGGTAGAGACAAGCTCCTCACTGTTAGAGAAGAGGATGCTGATGATTATGAAGTCCTGAAGAGTGCACTGATAGATGGGTTTGGCTTAACCACTGAGCAGTACAGGTTGAAGTTCAGAGACACCCAGAAGGCACAGACTCAGGACTGGACTGACTTTGTTGATTGTGCAACCAAGGCTCTGGAGGGTTGGCTGGTTGGCAGTAGGGTTACTGATTTCAAGGGATTGTATAATCTGATGATGAGAGAACAGATCCTTAATAATTGCCAGAACCAGTTGTTGCATCAATACCTGGTGGACTCAGATCTGACCTCTCCCCAAGAATTGGGAAAGAAGGCAGACAAATGGGTCAGAACCAGGGTGAGGCAGAAACCCCAGAACCAAGGGGGTGACACCAAGAAGCAAGATCCTAAGGGCTCTGAGAAAGGTGGGGATAAGTCAAAAGACCAGAAGTCTTCACAAGGGCCCCAAAAATCTGCATCTGGTGGGGAGTCACAATCCAACAAGGGAAAAGGCCAAAAGAAGCCCTGGTGCAAATTCTGTAAACAGAAAGGGCACTGGACTTCTGATTGTAACAAGTCCAAAGACCAAACCACCACCACTCCTGCCCCTAAGGCAACTGTTCCCCCTAGTTCAGCTACTGGTGGAGGTGGTACTCAGAATAAGGGTGTAGTAGGGTTGACCCTGGGTTCTGAAGTGGACTCTGACCTAGTCAGAGTGCCCACTCAGGCAATGCTGATTTGTGAGGGAGACCTTAATATGTCCTTCCTAGTAAGCCCCAGTAATCTGGGCAAATACAAACAGCAGCCTGTAATAAATGGCAAACAGGCTTTGGCATTTAGGGACACAGGTGCTAGTGTCACCATGGTGGCAGAGGATCTTGTGGACCCTGGACAGATCATCCTGGGCGAAATGTACCAGGTGACCAATGCAAGCAATGTCAAGACCAACCATAGTCTGGCAGTTGTGAATTTCTCCTGGGGAGGGGTAACTGGCCTCAAGAAGGTTGTAGTCAGTGCAGACCTCCCTGTCGAATGTCTATTGGGCAATGATCTAGAGACTTCAGCCTGGTCTGAAGTAGAGTTATGGACTCATGCTGAGATGTTGGGCATCCCTGCAGAGGTATTTGCTGTGACCAGGTCACAAGCAAGAATGCATAACACTGAACCAGCTCTGGATCCTGGAACAATGGACCAGATGCTTCCCAAGAGGAGGAGCAGTAGGGTAAAGGCAGTGCCTTTCCCTCTGTCTCAGATCACAGATTCACCCCCAGAGGGAGGTGAAGCAGATCCTGAAGAAGGAACTGCCCCAGAGGGACTTGAGCCTGATCAGGTTGAGTTCTTGGGGGCAGGGGGCCCTTCTAGGGAAGATCTGAGTAAGGAGCAACAGTGCTGCCCCTCTCTTGAACCCCTCAGACAGCAGGCTGCTGCTGCTGAGGCTGCTGGGAGTGCTAGTGGGTCCCATAAAGTTTATTGGGATGAGGGACTCCTATATTCTGAGGGTAGAGATCCCGCCCCTGGAGCCACCAGGAGGATGGTAATACCTCAGAAGTTTAGGGGGTTCCTCTTGACCCTAGCACATGACATCCCTTTAGCAGGACACTTGGGCCAAAACAAGACCTGGGACAGGCTTGTTCCACATTTTCATTGGCCACATATGTCAGAGGACACAAAGGAGTTTTGTCGCTCCTGTGTCACATGCCAAGCCAGTGGTAAGGCAGGTGGCACAACAAAGGCCCCCCTGATACCACTACCGGTGGTGGGGGTACCCTTTGAAAGGGTAGGGATTGACATTGTTGGTCCCCTTGACCCTCAAACTGCATCTGGGCACAGGTTTATCCTGGTGGTAGTGGATCATGCCACCAGGTACCCAGAAGCAATTCCCCTGAGGACCACCACAGCCCCTGTGGTGGCAAGAGCCCTCATTGGAGTTTTCTCCAGAGTGGGTTTTCCAAAGGAGGTCATTTCTGACAGAGGTACCAACTTCATGTCAGGATATCTGAAAGCAATGTGGAAGGAGTGTGGTGTAACTTATAAGTTCACCACCCCCTATCACCCACAATGCAATGGTTTAGTTGAACGTTTCAACAAAACCTTGAAAGGAATGATTAAAGGACTCCCAGAGAAGCTTAGGCGGAAATGGGACCTTCTTCTTCCTTGCCTGTTGTTTGCATACAGAGAAGTTCCACAGAAGGGGGTTGGTTACAGCCCATTTGAGCTTCTGTTTGGGCATCCTGTGAGAGGTCCATTGTGTTTGGTAAAAGAGGGCTGGGAGTTACCTCTCAAGCCCCCCAAACAAGATGTGATGGACTATGTACTTGGTCTCCGCTCCCGGATGGCTGAGTACATGAAAAAGGCAACCAAAAACCTGGAGGCCAGCCAAGAATTACAAAAAGCTTGGCATGACCAAAAGGCTGTACTGACTGTATACCAGCCAGGACAGAAGGTGTGGGTGTTGGAGCCTGTGGCCCCAGCAGCCCTCCAGGACAAGTGGAGTGGCCCCCATACAATAGTTGAACAGAAGGGAGAAGTCACCTACCTGGTGAACCTTGGAACTCCCAGGAGCCCCCTGAGGGTGCTCCATGTCAACAGATTAAAGCCATATGTTGACAGGGCTGACATGGGCTTGCTCATGGCAACTGATGAGGACCAGGAGGAGGAGAGTGACCCTCTCCCTGACCTGCTCTCGCAGAACCCTGATGATGGGTCAGTAGATGGTGTTGCTTTGGCAAGCAGCCTCACTGACCATCAACAAACTGAGGGCAGACAAGTTCTGCAACAGTATAGACATATGTTTAGCCTGACCCCTAGTCAGACTTCCTGGTGCACCCATGAGGTGGACACTGGAGACAGTCTGCCTGTCAAGAATAAGATCTACAGGCAACCTGACCATGTCAGGGACTGTATCAGGACTGAAGTCCAGAAAATGTTGGAGCTAGGTGTAATTGGGCCTTCAGATAGCCCTTGGGCTAGCCCAGTAGTCCTGGTACCCAAGCCTCATACCCAGGGTGGTAAGAAAGAAATGAGGTTTTGTGTAGACTACAGAGGCCTCAATGCAGTCACTAGGACTGATGCCTATCCCATACCAAGGGCAGATGAGCTGATTGATACTTTGGCCTCAGCCAAGTATCTAAGCACGTTTGTCCTGACAGCTGGCTACTGGCAGATCAGGTTAGCTGATGATGCAAAAGCCAAAACAGCATTTTCGACCCCTGGTGGGCACTACCACTTCGTGGTGATGCCCTTTGGATTGAAGAATGCACCTGCCACTTTTCAGAGGTTGGTGAATAAAGTTCTGACAGGGATGGAAACTTATTGCTCAGCTTATCTAGATGATATTGCTGTCTTTAGTTCCTCCTGGCAGGATCACCTGGTCCACCTCAGGAATGTTTTGGAGGCCCTGCAGAAAGCAGGCCTCACTATCAAGGCCACTAAGTGCCAGATAGGGCAGAGTCAGGTTGTATACCTGGGCCACCTTGTAGGTGGAGGCCAGGTTCAGCCTTTACAGAGCAAAATCCAAACCATAATGGAATGGGTTGCTCCAACCACCCAGACACAGGTGAGAGCCTTCTTAGGCCTGACTGGGTACTATAGGAGGTTTGTCAAGGGATATGGATCTATAGTGACCCCCTTGAATGATCTGACCTCAAAGAAAATGCCAAAAAAGGTTCAGTGGACAGCTAGCTGTCAAAAGGCATTTGAAGACCTAAAGCAGGCCATGTGCACTGCCCCCATCTTACAGAGTCCAGACTACACCAAAAAGTTCATTGTCCAAACAGATGCTTCTGAGCTGGGTGTGGGAGCTGTACTGTCTCAACTGAATGATGAAGGTCAAGACCAGCCAGTAGCTTTTATTAGCAGAAGGCTGACCCCTAGAGAGAAACGTTGGTCAGCTATAGAGAGGAGGCCTTTGCTGTGGTGTGGGCCCTGAAGAAGCTGAGGCCATACTTGTTTGGCACTCACTTCATAGTTCAGACTGACCACAAGCCCCTCCTATGGCTTAAACAGATGAAAGGTGAGAACCCAAAACTTTTGAGGTGGTCCATTTCCCTACAGGGGATGGACTATACAGTGGAACATAGACCTGGGACCCAACATGCCAATGCAGATGGACTCTCAAGGTATTTCCACTTTGAACACGAAGACTCAACTGGTCAAGGTTAGTTTAGTGTCCCTGCGTTTGGGGGGGGTTGTGTAGGAGAGTAGGATCTGCCTCTTATGTTGCCCCCACTTTTTTTCTGATGTTTACACTGGTTTCTGGCTATAGTCTGGCTGGGTCCCTGCTAATCAGGGCCCCAGCCTCTCTGTTCTCTCTAAACGACTTGGAGTGCACTCTAGGTGCACTAGTGATTGGATGCTGTGGTTCCTTATGAGTCCCTAGTATATGGTACCTTAGGTGCTAAGGGCATAGGTACTTCACAGGCCTACCAGGGGCTGCAGCATGTATTATGCCACCCCTGGGAAGCAGACTAAATCTGACACCACAGGCCTGCTACTGCAGCCTGGGTGAGGAAGTGCTAGCACCCCTCACTGAGATATAGGTCCCCTATATCTCTCCTACACACACATATAAACCTATCAGTCACCCCTAAGGCAGGCCCTATCAATCCTGAGGGCAGGGTGCTTGGCTTCTATGTGAGGGGGTGCCTCTGCCTGAGCAGGGCCCCTCTGCAGCTCTCAGAGTCCATTCTCTGGTGCTGTTTGTGGATGCGGTTAAACCATATACTTTTAAGTGCATTATATCCTCGCGGTAAAATGCTAACTTTGGAATGGCTGCATCGAAACATGTCGTGTTTGGTGTCAAACATCTTGGAATACTACCCCCCGCCAGTCCTGGCGGCGGGGGTAGCATTCCACCCTTCTAGAGGGATAGACATGTAACTACTGTGGAAACGCGGTAGAATCCTGCAGAGCCCTGGCATCACAAAATGGATGCCACCAGTCACAGACACTGGGCTGCCCTCCTGCTGATGACCAACACTCGCAGTGGAGGAAGCCCAACAATAGATATCCTGTCCCAAGGGGGTGTGACCACCTTCCAGACAGGGTTTAGTGTATTGGGGCTGGGTGGGGGCACTCTTAGAGTGCTTTGAAGTCCTGCACTGGGAGAGCAGAAGGCTCCTCTGTGCATATGCCAGTTCAAACCGGCTCAGGGGCTACCTGTCCCTGCTCTGGCGCGAAACTGGACAAAGGGAGGTGGGTGTAGCCACCCACTCCCCTGACCCTCCCATAGGTAGGGTCATAGAGCTAGTCCCTCCCTTTCTTTTAGTATAAGAGGGGGAACCTGTGCATTGCACCCTAGATTTCCCTGGACGCCGCTCTGAAGACGAATCCCGGACCTTCGACGTCCCACTACCTTTGGAAGACTGAAGAATCTCCCTTGGAGTCAAGGAGTGACTCCCCTGCTTGGCAGGCACCAAAAACTACAAACAACGGTCGCAAACTATGCCGCTCCCGCCGGAGCCCGAAGTCCCTGCAGCCCAAGAAGTGGATTTCCTGACTTCTCAAAGGCCATCGTGAGTCCCCAGCGAAGCTGAGGCCAGTGAACCCCAAGAGTGATGAGGAACCGCGACCCCTGGGTACCGTGCACTATTGTCGAGTGCAACCCCTTCACAACGTTCCACGAACTTGTGCTGTTGGACCACGTGTGGTCCTAGCCTCCAGCAGGAATCCCTCCGAAGATCAGAGGCCTACCACGTCCCGAGTGACCGTGGGCCCCTGTGAGCGAATCCTCCCGATACGTCTTTGCGATCCCTTGCCAGCCGGCTTGTGGGTCCGCAGAAGACTTTCTAAAGAAACCAAAGGGCTCCACTAGTTGCTCCAGGCCTGCCCTGACTTACCCTCGCTGGGTGAGTCCCCCAGACCTTGCTGGTCTGCGCCATTGCCTCTTCACACTTTCCCCAAGACTTGCTGTTACCAAGGCTTGTTGGCTCCGATCGAGTCGCCGACACCGCAGTAAGCTGCAGACATCGTGGGACACGCTGAATCCAGCTCCTGGTTGTCGTCGACGCCTCCTGGACCTCGTGGCTGAAGAGTCAAGGCAACCGCGAACGACCTGAATCTTGCGACGACGGTGGGCATCCATCTTCCTTGCCCCGAGTCACTGCCAAGTGACTTTGAACACTGTCCCCTCTGCTTTCAGGTCTTCCATCTTCTGAATCCAGGCTTGGATTCCTCCGGACACTTCTCCTGTTGCCGCAAGCAGCAAGTCTTCACTGGCTCCCATTGAAAACGACGCCGCGACCCGACACCAAAGAACACCTATGCACCCGGCTCCCCTGGGTGAGGTAACTTCAGCACTACGGTGCTCCTGTGGGTGTGGGCCCTAGAACTACTTACCCTGTAAGTGACTTGCTTGTAGCTTCCCTCGAAGTGTCCTAAAACTCTCCTTTTCTAAGTGCGACAATTGCGCTGACTCGTACAGGGTTCGCGTCTGTGTTAGACACACCGCGTCCATCTCCTTTGTAACACTATCTAGAACTGTGTCCTTCGACTCGTACTGAGTCCGATCAGTGTTCGCCTCGAACACACAAGGGGCCTGTAACATCTGAGATCTCCATTGCACTGACTCGCACAAGGTTCGCGTCTGTGTTAGACACAGCGCGTCCATCTCCCTTGCAACTCTATCTGTAACCGCGTCCTTCGACTCGTACAAGGACCGATCGGTGTGTTCGCCTCGAACACGCAAGGGACCTTTAACATTGAAATCTCAATCGCGTCTGTGCGCATAGACTCGTACAGGACTCGCACCGGTGCCAGGACACCGCGTCCGTCCCCTGTGGGTCTCCTACAACTACCTGGGGTGGTTCTTGGGGGTCCCTCGATTCTAGATGCCCTAGACCTAGGTCTAGCAAACTAAGATTGTGATATTCGATTGTGCTAAACTTATTTTGATAATATTTGACTTGTACATATGTTCCTGACCTCTAATCTCATAAAGAGATTAGTAGAGAGTGTTTATTAATAAATACATATATATTTGATATATATACCTGTGTGGTGTCTTTTCATTTGGTGATTCAAGAGATTGTGTGGTAAAACAAGCTGCTTTACATTCCTTCAAGACTTAGCCTGAAGGGTGCTCTCCACAGCTACCACTAGGATAGCTTTCTATAAAGGTTGTCTTAAACCTATCTACCATAAGAGTCAAATTGGTCTGGTGCAAGGTGTCCACTTTAATTAGTGAACAGCATATGCCAGGCCAACTTCTCACATTGGTGGGCAGCGTGTGGGATTCCAGCTTGCTATTGTTTTACCAGAAAATCTCTATTTGAATTACTAACTGAAAACCACTATAGGTACTCAAGGTACATATAAAGTCAAGCTTAGTATCAATAAGTTCTACTGAACTTAGAGCTGTGTGCCAAGGGATAGCACACCCTTTCTACAGCTCAAGCTAGTATCAGTAGGCCACAAACTAGTGTAGGTAGTACAACACTGCACAACACTAGAATGTCCTTAAAGGGTGGAACCAGTGGATCCACTCAGCCTCAGTATAAGGACATGGCTTTCTCTGACTTGAGAGCCATGTGTGTTGAAAGACACCTGAGGCTAGGACAGAGTCCCTCAACCCTACACCTGATAGATCTGCTGACAGCAGATGATCTTAGATTGGCTCTAGGAGCCAATGGGTCTGAATCAGTGAGTGGGTCAATTACAGTATCTGGGTCAGATGATGAAAATCAGAATGACCAAGACTCTGTGATTGAAGGGCCAGGCCTCAAGGGGCCTGAAAAGGACAGAGGAATTCTCCCTAAGAGAGCTGACAGAGTGGAGGAGAGGCATAGGTCCCCTTCCAGGGAATCTGACCACTCTTATCACTCTGGCAGAGAATTTGTCCACCAGAGGAACTCATACTTTCCCATAAGAGAGACCTCCTCTGAAAGAATGTGCAAACTGCTGCAGTATGAGGAAGCAAGAGTTGCCCTCAGAACCAAGCAGTTGGCACTGGATAGAGAAGCCCTGGAGATCCAGAGAGCTTCTAGAAGAGAGGGGTTAGAACCCCTTGGTGGCAGCAACAGTGTCCCTAGAGGCAGAGAATCTATTCCAGACCATAGGAACCTGAGCAAGGTTGTTCCTCCCTACCAGAGTGGGGATGATATCCACAAGTGGATAACTGCTATGGAGAGGGCCTGTAGAGTACAGCAGGTCCCCCAAAAGCAGTGGGCAGCAATCTTGTGGCTCTCCTTTTCAGACAAAGGTAGAGACAAGCTCCTCACTGTTAGAGAAGAGGATGCTGATGATTATGAAGTCCTGAAGAGTGCACTGATAGATGGGTTTGGCTTAACCACTGAGCAGTACAGGTTGAAGTTCAGAGACACCCAGAAGGCACAGACTCAGGACTGGACTGACTTTGTTGATTGTGCAACCAAGGCTCTGGAGGGTTGGCTGGTTGGCAGTAGGGTTACTGATTTCAAGGGATTGTATAATCTGATGATGAGAGAACAGATCCTTAATAATTGCCAGAACCAGTTGTTGCATCAATACCTGGTGGACTCAGATCTGACCTCTCCCCAAGAATTGGGAAAGAAGGCAGACAAATGGGTCAGAACCAGGGTGAGGCAGAAACCCCAGAACCAAGGGGGTGACACCAAGAAGCAAGATCCTAAGGGCTCTGAGAAAGGTGGGGATAAGTCAAAAGACCAGAAGTCTTCACAAGGGCCCCAAAAATCTGCATCTGGTGGGGAGTCACAATCCAACAAGGGAAAAGGCCAAAAGAAGCCCTGGTGCAAATTCTGTAAACAGAAAGGGCACTGGACTTCTGATTGTAACAAGTCCAAAGACCAAACCACCACCACTCCTGCCCCTAAGGCAACTGTTCCCCCTAGTTCAGCTACTGGTGGAGGTGGTACTCAGAATAAGGGTGTAGTAGGGTTGACCCTGGGTTCTGAAGTGGACTCTGACCTAGTCAGAGTGCCCACTCAGGCAATGCTGATTTGTGAGGGAGACCTTAATATGTCCTTCCTAGTAAGCCCCAGTAATCTGGGCAAATACAAACAGCAGCCTGTAATAAATGGCAAACAGGCTTTGGCATTTAGGGACACAGGCGCTAGTGTCACCATGGTGGCAGAGGATCTTGTGGACCCTGGACAGATCATCCTGGGCGAAATGTACCAGGTGACCAATGCAAGCAATGTCAAGACCAACCATAGTCTGGCAGTTGTGAATTTCTCCTGGGGAGGGGTAACTGGCCTCAAGAAGGTTGTAGTCAGTGCAGACCTCCCTGTCGAATGTCTATTGGGCAATGATCTAGAGACTTCAGCCTGGTCTGAAGTAGAGTTATGGACTCATGCTGAGATGTTGGGCATCCCTGCAGAGGTATTTGCTGTGACCAGGTCACAAGCAAGAATGCATAACACTGAACCAGCTCTGGATCCTGGAACAATGGACCAGATGCTTCCCAAGAGGAGGAGCAGTAGGGTAAAGGCAGTGCCTTTCCCTCTGTCTCAGATCACAGATTCACCCCCAGAGGGAGGTGAAGCAGATCCTGAAGAAGGAACTGCCCCAGAGGGACTTGAGCCTGATCAGGTTGAGTTCTTGGGGGCAGGGGGCCCTTCTAGGGAAGATCTGAGTAAGGAGCAACAGTGCTGCCCCTCTCTTGAACCCCTCAGACAGCAGGCTGCTGCTGAGGCTGCTGGGAGTGCTAGTGGGTCCCATAAAGTTTATTGGGATGAGGGACTCCTATATTCTGAGGGTAGAGATCCAGCCCCTGGAGCCACCAGGAGGATGGTAATACCTCAGAAGTTTAGGGGGTTCCTCTTGACCCTAGCACATGACATCCCTTTAGCAGGACACTTGGGCCAAAACAAGACCTGGGACAGGCTTGTTCCACATTTTCATTGGCCACATATGTCAGAGGACACAAAGGAGTTTTGTCGCTCCTGTGTCACATGCCAAGCCAGTGGTAAGGCAGGTGGCACAACAAAGGCCCCCTGATACCACTACCGGTGGTGGGGGTACCCTTTGAAAGGGTAGGGATTGACATTGTTGGTCCCCTTGACCCTCAAACTGCATCTGGGCACAGGTTTATCCTGATGGTAGTGGATCATGCCACCAGGTACCCAGAAGCAATTCCCCTGAGGACCACCACAGCCCCTGTGGTGGCAAGAGCCCTCATTGGAGTTTTCTCCAGAGTGGGTTTTCCAAAGGAGGTCATTTCTGACAGAGGTACCAACTTCATGTCAGGATATCTGAAAGCAATGTGGAAGGAGTGTGGTGTGACTTATAAGTTCACCACCCCCTATCACCCACAATGCAATGGTTTAGTTGAACGTTTCAACAAAACCTTGAAAGGAATGATTAAAGGACTCCCAGAGAAGCTTAGGCGGAAATGGGACCTTCTTCTTCCTTGCCTGTTGTTTGCATACAGAGAAGTTCCACAGAAGGGGGTTGGTTACAGCCCATTTGAGCTTCTGTTTGGGCATCCTGTGAGAGGTCCATTGTGTTTGGTAAAAGAGGGCTGGGAGTTACCTCTCAAGCCCCCCAAACAAGATGTGATGGACTATGTACTTGGTCTCCGCTCCCGGATGGCTGAGTACATGAAAAAGGCAACCAAAAACCTGGAGGCCAGCCAAGAATTACAAAAAGCTTGGCATGACCAAAGGCTGTACTGACTGTATACCAGCCAGGACAGAAGGTGTGGGTGTTGGAGCCTGTGGCCCCAGCAGCCCTCCAGGACAAGTGGAGTGGCCCCCATACAATAGTTGAACAGAAGGGAGAAGTCACCTACCTGGTGAATCTTGGAACTCCCAGGAGCCCCCTGAGGGTGCTCCATGTCAACAGATTAAAGCCATATGTTGACAGGGCTGACATGGGCTTGCTCATGGCAACTGATGAGGACCAGGAGGAGGAGAGTGACCCTCTCCCTGACCTGCTCTCGCAGAACCCTGATGATGGGTCAGTAGATGGTGTTGCTTTGGCAAGCAGCCTCACTGACCATCAACAAACTGAGTGCAGACAAGTTCTGCAACAGTATAGACATATGTTTAGCCTGACCCCTAGTCAGACTTCCTGGTGCACCCATGAGGTGGACACTGGAGACAGTCTGCCTGTCAAGAATAAGATCTACAGGCAACCTGACCATGTCAGGGACTGTATCAGGACTGAAGTCCAGAAAATGTTGGAGCTAGGTGTAATTGAGCCTTCAGATAGCCCTTGGGCTAGCCCAGTAGTCCTGGTACCCAAGCCTCATACCCAGGGTGGTAAGAAAGAAATGAGGTTTTGTGTAGACTACAGAGGCCTCAATGCAGTCACTAGGACTGATGCCTATCCCATACCAAGGGCAGATGAGCTGATTGATACTTTGGCCTCAGCCAAGTATCTAAGCACGTTTGACCTGACAGCTGGCTACTGGCAGATCAGGTTAGCTGATGATGCAAAAGCCAAAACAGCATTTTCGACCCCTGGTGGGCACTACCACTTCGTGGTGATGCCCTTTGGATTGAAGAATGCACCTGCCACTTTTCAGAGGTTGGTGAATAAAGTTCTGACAGGGATGGAAACTTATTGCTCAGCTTATCTAGATGATATTGCTGTCTTTAGTTCCTCCTGGCAGGATCACCTGGTCCACCTCAGGAATGTTTTGGAGGCCCTGCAGAAAGCAGGCCTCACTATCAAGGCCACTAAGTGCCAGATAGGGCAGAGTCAGGTTGTATACCTGGGCCACCTTGTAGGTGGAGGCCAGGTTCAGCCTTTACAGAGCAAAATCCAAACCATAATGGAATGGGTTGCTCCAACCACCCAGACACAGGTGAGAGCCTTCTTAGGCCTGACTGGGTACTATAGGAGGTTTGTCAAGGGATATGGATCTATAGTGACCCCCTTGAATGATCTGACCTCAAAGAAAATGCCAAAAAAGGTTCAGTGGACAGCTAGCTGTCAAAAGGCATTTGAAGACCTAAAGCAGGCCATGTGCACTGCCCCCATCTTACAGAGTCCAGACTACACCAAAAAGTTCATTGTCCAAACAGATGCTTCTGAGCTGGGTGTGGGAGCTGTACTGTCTCAACTGAATGATGAAGGTCAAGACCAGCCAGTAGCTTTTATTAGCAGAAGGCTGACCCCTAGAGAGAAACGTTGGTCAGCTATAGAGAGGGAGGCCTTTGCTGTGGTGTGGGCCCTGAAGAAGCTGAGGCCATACTTGTTTGGCACTCACTTCATAGTTCAGACTGACCACAAGCCCCTCCTATGGCTTAAACAGATGAAAGGTGAGAACCCAAAACTTTTGAGGTGGTCCATTTCCCTACAGGGGATGGACTATACAGTGGAACATAGACCTGGGACCCAACATGCCAATGCAGATGGACTCTCAAGGTATTTCCACTTTGAACACGAAGACTCAACTGGTCAAGGTTAGTTTAGTGTCCCTGCGTTTGGGGGGGGTTGTGTAGGAGAGTAGGATCTGCCTCTTATGTTGCCCCCACTTTTTTTCTGATGTTTACACTGGTTTCTGGCTATAGTCTGGCTGGGTCCCTGCTAATCAGGGCCCCAGCCTCTCTGTTCTCTCTAAACGACTTGGAGTGCACTCTAGGTGCACTAGTGATTGGATGCTGTGGTTCCTTATGAGTCCCTAGTATATGGTACCTTAGGTGCTAAGGGCATAGGTACTTCACAGGCCTACCAGGGGCTGCAGCATGTATTATGCCACCCCTGGGAAGCAGACTAAATCTGACACCACAGGCCTGCTACTGCAGCCTGGGTGAGGAAGTGCTAGCACCCCTCACTGAGATATAGGTCCCCTATATCTCTCCTACACACACATATAAACCTATCAGTCACCCCTAAGGCAGGCCCTATCAATCCTGAGGGCAGGGTGCTTGGCTTCTATGTGAGGGGGTGCCTCTGCCTGAGCAGGGCCCCTCTGCAGCTCTCAGAGTCCATTCTCTGGTGCTGTTTGTGGATGCGGTTAAACCATATACTTTTAAGTGCATTATATCCTCGCGGTAAAATGCTAACTTTGGAATGGCTGCATCGAAATATGTCGTGTTTGGTGTCAAACATCTTGGAATACTACCCCCCCCGCCAGTCCTGGCGGCGGGGGTAGCATTCCACCCTTCTAGAGGGATAGACATGTAACTACTGTGGAAACGCGGTAGAATCCTGCAGAGCCCTGGCATCACAAAATGGATGCCACCAGTCACAGACACTGGGCTGCCCTCCTGCTGATGACCAACACTCGCAGTGGAGGAAGCCCAACAATAGATATCCTGTCCCAAGGGGGTGTGACCACCTTCCAGACAGGGTTTAGTGTATTGGGGCTGGGTGGGTTCACTCTTAGAGTGCTTTGAAGTCCTGCACTGGGGGAGCAGAAGGCTCCTCTGTGCATATGCCAGTTCAAACCGGCTCAGGGGCTACCTGTCCCTGCTCTGGCGCGAAACTGGACAAAGGGAAGTGGGTGTAGCCACCCACTCCCCTGACCCTCCCATAGGTAGGGTCATAGAGCTAGTCCCTCCCTTTCTTTTAGTATAAGAGGGGGAACCTGTGCATTGCACCCTAGATTTCCCTGGACGACGCTCTACAAGAAGAATCCCAGACCTTCGACATTCCACTACCTTTGGAAGACTGAAGAATCTCCCTTGGAGTGAAGGAGTGACTCCCCTGCTTGGCAGGCACCTAAAACTACAAACAACAGTCGCAAACTACGCCGCTCCCGCTGGAGTCCGAAGTCCCTACAGCCCAAGAAGTGGATTTCCTGACTTCTCAAAGGCCATCGTGAGTCCCTAGTGAAGCTGAGGCAAGTGGACCCCAAGAGTGACGAGGAACCGCGACCCCTGGGTACTGTGCACTATTGTCGAGTGCAACCCCTTCACAACATTCCACGAACTTGTGCTTTGGACCACGTGTGGTCCTAGCCTCCAGCAGGAATCCCTCTGAAGATCAGAGGACTACCACGTCCCGAGTGACCGTGGGCCCCTGTGAGCGAATCCTCCTGAGGCGTCTTTGCGATCCCTTGCCAGCCGGCTTGTGGGTCCCCAGAAGACTTTATAAAGAAACCAAAGGGCTCCCCTGGTTGCTCCAGGCCTGCCCTGACTGACCCTCGCTGGGTGAGTCCCCCAGACCTTGGTGGTCTGCGCCATTGCCTCTTCACACTTTCCCCGAGACTTGCTGTTACCAAGGCTTGTTGGCTCCGATCGAGTCGCCGATACCGCAGTAAGCTGCAGACATTGTGGGACACGCCGAATCCAGCTCCTGGTTGTCATCGACGCCTCCTGGACCTCATGGCTGAAGAGTCAAGGCAACCGCGAACGACCTGAATCTTGCGACGACGGTGGGCATCCATCTTTCTTGCCCCGAGTCACTGCCAAGTGACTTTGAACACTGTCCCCTCTGCTTTCAGGTCTTCCATCTTCTGAATCCAGGCTTGGATTCCTCCGGACACTTCTCCTGTTGCCGCAAGCAGCAAGTCTTCACTGGCTCCCATTGAAAACGACGCCGCGACCCGACACCAAAGAACACCTATGCACCCGGCTCCCCTGGGTGAGGTAACTTCAGCACTACGGTGCTCCTGTGGGTGTGGGCCCTAGAACTACTTACCCTGTAAGTGACTTGCTTGTAGCTTCCCTCGAAGTGTCCTAAAACTCTCCTTTTCTAAGTGCGACAATTGCGCTGACTCGTACAGGGTTCGCGTCTGTGTTAGACACACCGCGTCCATCTCCTTTGTAACACTATCTAGAACTGTGTCCTTCGACTCGTACTGAGTCCGATCGGTGTTCGCCTCGAACACACAAGGGGCCTGTAACATCGAGACCTCTATTGCACTGACTCGCACAAGGTTCGCGTCTGTGTTAGACACAGCGCGTCCATCTCCCTTGCAACTCTATCTGTAACCGCGTCATTCAACTCGTACAAGGACCAATCGGTGTGTTCGCCTCGAACACGCAAGGGACCTTTAACATTGAAATCTCAATCGCGTCTGTTCGCATAGACTCGTACAGGACTCGCACCGGTGCCAGGACACCGCGTCCGTCCCCTGTGGGTCTCCTACAACTACCTGGGATGGTTCTTGGGGGTCCCTCGATTCTAGATGCCCTAGACCTAGGTCTAGCAAACTAAGATTGTGATATTCGATTGTGCTAAACTTATTTTGATAATATTTGACTTGTACATATGTTCCTGACCTCTAATCTCATAAAGAGATTAGTAGAGAGTGTTTATTAATAAATACATATATATTTGATATATATACCTGTGTGGTGTCTTTTCATTTGGTGATTCAAGAGATTGTGTGGTAAAACAAGCTGCTTTACATTCCTTCAAGACTTAGCCTGAAGGCTGCTCTCCACAGCTACCACTAGGATAGCTTTCTATAAAGGTTGTCTTAAACCTATCTACCATAAGAGTCGAATTGGTCTGGTGCAAGGTGTCCACTTTAATTAGTGAACAGCATATGCCAGGACAACTTCTCACACCAGCCCTACCAGCCCTGCCCTGACCTGCCCTGCCCGCCCTGCCCTGCCAGCCCTGCCCTGCCCTGCCCAGCCCTGCCCTGCCAGCCCTGCACTGCCAGCCCTACCCGGTCCTTCCAGCCCTGCCCTGCCAGCCCTGCCCAGCTCTGCCCTGTCAGTCCTGCCCTGCCAGCCCTTTCCTGCCCTGCCAGCCCTGCCCTGCCCGGTCTTGCCATCCCTGCCCTGCCCAGCCCAGCCCTGCCAGCCCTGCCAGCCCAGCCCTGCACTGCCAGCCCTACCCGGTCCTTCCAGCCCTGCCCTGCCAGCCCTGCTCTGCCCAGCTCTGCCCTGTCAGTCCTGCCCTGCCAGCCCTTTGCTGCCCTGCCAGCCCTGCCCAGCCCTGCCCTGCCACCTCTGCTCTGCCCTGACCTGCCAGCCCTGTCCAGCTCTGCCCTGCCAGCCCTGCCCAGCACTGCCCTGCCAGCCCAGCCCTGCCCTGCCCAGCCCTGCCCAGGCCCACCCTGCCAGCCCTACCAGCCCTGCCCTGCCCTGCCCAGACCTGCCCTGCCAGCCCAGCCCTGCCCTGCCAGCCCTGCCCTGCCCAGCCCTGCCCTGCCAGCCCTGCCCTGCCCAGGCCTGCCCTGCCCAGCCCTGCCCTGCAAGCCCTGCACTGCCAGCCCTAACCGGTCCTTCCAGCCCTGCCCTGCCAGCATTGCCCTGCCCAGCTCTGCCCTGTCAGTCCTGCCCTGCCAGCCCTTTCCTGCCCTGCCAGCCCTGCCCTGTCAGCCCTGCCCTGCCCGGTCTTGCCATCCCTGCCCTGCCCAGCCCTGCCCTGCCCGGTCTTGCCATCCCTGCCCTGCCAGCCCTGCCCTGCTCTGTCAGCCCTGCCCTGCCCTGCCAGCCCTGCCCTGCCCTACCTTGCCAGCCATGCCCTGCCAGCCCTGCCCTGCCCAGCCATGCCCTGCCCAGCACTGCTCTGTCAGCCCTGCCCTACCCAGCCCTGCCAGCCCTGTCCTGCCCTGCCCAGCCCTGCCTAGTCCTGCCCTGCCATCTCTGCTCAGTACTGCCCTGCCAGCTCTGCTCTGCCCTGCCAGCCCTGCCCAGCTCTGCCCTGCCAGCCCTGCCCAGCACTGCCCTACAGCTCTGTTCTGCCCTGCCCAAGCCCACCCTGCCTTGCCAGCCGTACCAGCCCTGCCCTGCCAGACCTGCCCTGCCAGCCCTGCCCTGCCAGCCCTGCCCTTCCCAAGCCTGCCCAGACAGCCCTGCCCTGCACAGCACTGGCAGCCCTGCCCTGCCAGCCCTGCACTGCCAGCCCTGCCTGGTCCTGCCAGCTCTGCCAGTCCTGCCCAGCCCTGCCCAGCACTGCTCTTTCAGCCCTGCAATGCCCAGCCCAGCCATGCCCTGCCAGCCCTGCCCAACCCTGCCAGCCCTGCTCGGTCCTTCCTGCCCTGTCCTGCCAGCCCTGCCCTGCCCAGCCCTGCCCTGCCAGTCCTGCCCTACCAGCCGTTCCCTGCCCTGCCCTGCCAGCCCTGCCCAGCACTGCCCTCCCAGCCCAGCCCTGCCCTGCCCAGCCCTGCCCAGGCACACCCTTCCATGCCAGCCCTACCAGCCCTGCCCTGACCTGCCCTGCCCGCCCTGCCAGCCCTGCCCAGCCCTGCCAGCCCTGCCCTGCCCAGCCCTGCCGTGCCAGCTCTGCACTGCCAGCCCTACCCGGTCCTTCCAGCCCTGCCCTGCCAGCCCTGCCCAGCTCTGCCCTGTCAGTCCTGCCCTGCCTGCCCTTTCCTGCCCTGCCAGCCCTGCCCTGCCCGGTCTTGCCATCCCTGCCCTGCCCAGCCCCGCCCTGCCAGCCTTGCCCTGCCAGCCCAGCCCTGCACTGCCAGCCCTACCCGGTCCTTCCAGCCCTGCCCTGCCAGCCCTGCTCTGCCCAGCTCTGCCCTGTCAGTCCTGCCCTGCCAGCCCTTTGCTGCCCTGCCAGCCCTGCCCAGCCCTGCCCTGCCCTGCCACCTCTGCTCTGCCCTGGCCTGCCAGCCCTGTCCAGCTCTGCCCTGCCAGCCCTGCCCAGCACTGCCCTGCCAGCCCAGCCCTGCCCAGGCCCACCCTGCCCTGCCAGCCCTACCAGCCCTGCCCTGCCCAGACCTGCCCTGCCAGCCCAGCCCTGCCCTGCCCTGCCCTGCCAGCCCTGCCCTGCCCAGGCCTGCCCTGCCCAGCCCTGCCAGCCTTGCACTGCCAGCCTTGCACTGCCAGCCCTACCCGGTCCTTCCAGCCCTGCCCTGCCAGCCCTGCCCTGCCCAGCTCTGCCCTGTCAGTCCTGCCCTGCCAGCCCTTTCCTGCCATGCCAGCCCTGCCCTGTCAGCCCTGCCCTGCCCGGTCTTGCCATCCCTGCCCTGTCCAGCCCTGCCCTGCCAGCCCTGCCCTGCCCGGTCTTGCCATCCCTGCCCTGCCCTGCCAGCCCTGCCCTGCTCTGTCAGCCCTGCCCTGCCTGCCCTGCCAGCCCTGCCCTGCTCTACCAGCACTGCCCTGCCATGCCAGTCCTGCCTGCCCAGTCCTGCCAGCCCTGCCTTGCCAGCGCTGCCAGCCCTGCCCTGCCCAGCCATGCCCTGCCCAGGCCTGCCCAGCACTGCTCTGTCAGCCCTGCCCTGCCCTGCCTGCCCTGCCAGCCCTGCCCTGCCCTACCAGCACTACCCTGCCATACCAGTCCTGCCTGCCCAGTCCTGCCCGCCCTGCCTTGCCAGCCCTACCCTGCCAGCCTGGCCAGCCATGCCCTGCCCAGGCCTGCCCAGCACTGCTCTGTCAGCCCTGCCCTACCCAGCCCTGCCAGCCCTGCCTAGTCCTGCCCTGCCATCTCTGCTCAGTACTGCCCTGCCAGCTCTGCTCTGCCCTGCCATCCCTGCCCTGCCCAGCACTGCCCTACCAGCTCTGTTCTGCCCTGCCCAAGCCCACCCTGCCTTGCCAGCCGTACCAGCCCTGCCCTGCCCAGACCTGCCCTGCCAGCCCTGCCCTGCCAGCCCTGCCCTGCCCAAGCCTGCCCAGCCAGCCCTGCCCTGCCCTGCACAGCACTGGCAGCCCTGCCCTGCCAGCCCTGCACTGCCAGCCCTGCCTGGTCCTGCCAGCTCTGCCAGTCCTGCCCAGCCCTGCCCAGCACTGCTCTTTCAGCCCTGCAATGCCCAGCCCAGCCCTGCCCAGCCCAGCCCTGCCCTGCCAGCCCTGCCCAACCCTGCCAGCCCTGCTCGGTCCTTCCTGCCCTGTCCTGTCAGCCCTGCCCAGCCCTGCCCTGCCAGTCCTGCCCTACCAGCTGTTCCCTGCCCTGCCCTGCCAGCCCTGTCGCACACTGCCCTGCCCAGTCCTGCCAGCCCTGCCCTGCCAGTCCTACCCTACCCAGCCCTGCCCAGCACTGCTCGGACAGCCCTACCCTGCCCAGCCCTGCCCTGCTCAGCCCTGCCCTGCCAGCCCTGCCCAGCCATGCCTGCCAGCAATGCCCTGCCAGCCCTGCCCAGCACTGCCCTGCTGACAATGCCCTGCCAGTCCTGCCCTGCCCAGCACTGTCCTGCCCTGCAAGACCTGCCCTGCCCGGTCCTGCCAGCCCTGCTCTACCCTGTCAGCCCTGCTCTGTCAGCCCTGCCCTGCGCAGCCAGTCCTGCCCTGCCAGAACTGCCCTGACAGCCCTTCCCTGCCCGGTTTTGCCAGCCCTGCCAGTCCTGCCCTGCCAGTCCTACCCTACCCTGCCCTGCCAGCCCTGCCTTGCCAGCCCTGCGCTGCCAACGCTGCATTGCCCAGCCATGCCAGCCCTGCCCTGCCCAGCCCTGCCCAGCACTGCTCTGTCAGCCCTGCCCAGCCCTGCCAGCCCTGCTCTGCCTCTGCCCTGCCAGCTCTGCTCTGCCCTACCACCACTGCCCTGCCCGGTCCTGCCAGCCCTGCTCTACCCTGTCAGCCCTGCTCTGTCAGCCCTGCCCTGCGCAGCCAGTCCTGCCCTGCCAGCACTGCCCTGCCAGCCCTTCCCTGCCTGGTTTTGCCAGCCCTGCCAGTCCTGCCCTGCCAGTCCTACCCTACCCTGCCCTGCCAGCCCTGCCCTGCCAGCACTGCCCTGCCAGCCCTTCCCTGCCCGGTTTTGCCAGCCCTGCCAGTCCTGCCCTGCCAGTCCTACCCTGCCCTGCCAGCCCTGCCTTGCCAGCCCTGCCCTGCCAGCCCTGCCCAGCACTGCCCTGCCAGTCCAGCCCTGCCCTGCCCAGCCCTGCCCAGGCCCACCCTGCCCTGCCAGCCCTACCAGCCCTGCCCTGACCTGCCCAGCCCTGCCAGCCCTGCACTGCCAGCCCTATCCGGTCCTTCCAGCCCTGCCCTGCCAGCCCTGCCCTGCCCAGCTCTGCCCTGTCAGTCCTGCCCTGCCCTGCCAGCCCTTTCCTGCCCTGCCAGCCCTGCCCTGCCCGGTCTTGCCATCCCTGCCCTGCCCAGCCCAGCCCTGCCAGCCCTGCACTGCCAGCCCTACCCGGTCCTTCCAGCCCTGCCCTGCCCAGCCCAGCTCTGCCCTGTCAGTCCTGCCCTGCCAGCCCTTTCCTGCCCTGCCAGCCCTGCCCGGTCTTGCCATCCCTGCCCAGCCCTGCCCTGCCAGCCCAGCCCTGCACTGCCAGCCCTGCCCTGCCAGCCCTGCTCTGCCCAGCTCTGCCCTGTCAGTCCTGCCCGCCCTTTGCTGCCCTGCCCTGCCAGCCCTGCCCTGCCAGCCCTGCCCTGCCCGGTCTTGCCATCCCTGCCCTGCCTTCCTGGTCCTGCCAGCCCTGCCCTGCCCGCAGACGATAGCGTTTGGAGCCAGGGCCTGGACAGGGCAGAATTACACTCCCATTGACTTGTTTATCCACAAAGGAGTTCACTGCATAGTTGACTTTTTAATATTATGGTCTCTTTTGGAACAATTGTTCCAGAGCTTAATATTTTTTATTAAGTTAGAACTAGGCTATTGAGTGAGAAAACTTGTGTTAAGCAGAGGTGGTAAATTGTGACAAGTTGTCTGTGATAATTATATAGCCTGATTGTTGTCCTGCTTATTAATACCGGGGAATATTGTCTTTACGTTTGTGAAATTTAGGAAGGGGCCTTGGAAATCCATATATATATATATATTTTTTTGCATATTTATATAGCGCGAACTCGACCCGAAGGTATTGGAGCGCTTTACACGTATTTATATTACACATTCAGGCACGGGGAGATTAAGTGATTTGCCCAGAATGACAGGATGTGGACGCGACCCCAAGTCTCGAAACCTGGTTTCCAGCACCAAAGTCGGACAACATCCGCTCCCCTATGATGACGTGTAGCTGCATATTGTGACTTGGCAGCAGTTGGAGATTCACCTTGTCAAGTGCCGTATTCCATACATTAAAGGGGCTGAAAGATGCGAAATGGATCAGGACATTTCCGTCATTTCCCTTATTCTGAGTGATGAACACGTGCCTCGTGTGTAGCGCCTAGTATCTGGTGTGTGGTATTAAAGCGCCTCCGGTCCGAGCCACAGTCCTGCACCCGGCGCCTCTGGGCAGGTCCAGGGGAGCAGTGTCTCTCTTCGGGGCCTGTGCATAGCGCCCCGAGGCTCAGGGCGGAGTCAGAGGCGCTGTATGGGGTGGAATGAACTCTGGGCTCCTCTGTCCTTAATGAGAATCCTTCACCGAGAGCGCCTGTGAGAAGCACCCGAGAGGCCTGTCCAGGGGTGCGGAGGAGGTAAGGCCTGTCCAGGGGTGCAAAGGAGCTGAGGCCTGTCCAGGGGCGCAAAGGAGCTGAGGCCTGTCCAGGGGGTTGCAGAGGAGGTGAGGCCTGTCCAGGGGGTTGCAGAGGAGGTGAGGCCTGTCCAGGGGTGCAGAGGAGGTGAGGCCTGTCCAGGGGTGCAGAGGAGGAGAGGCCTGTCCTGTGCAGAGGAGGTGAGGGCTGTCCAGGGGTGCAGAGGCCTGTCCTGTGCAGAGGAGGTGAGGGCTGTCCAGGGGCTGCAGAGGAGGTGAGGCCTGTCCAGGGGTGCAGAGGAGGTGAGGCCTGTCCAGGGGGGTGCAAAGGAGGTGAGGCCTGTCCAGAGGGTGCAGGGGAGGTGAGGCCTGTCCAGGGGTGCAGAGGAGGTGAGGCCTGTCCAGGGGTGCAGAGGAGGAGGGGCCTGTCCAGGGGGGCAGAGGAGGTGAGGGCTGTCCAGGGGTGCAGAGGAGGTGAGGCCTGTCCAGGGGTGCATGGGAGGTGAGGGGTGCCCGGGAGTAGAGTCCTGTCCAGGGGAGCAGTGTCTCTCTTCGGGGCCCTTTGCATAGCGCCCCGAGGCTCAGGGCGGAGTCAGAGGCGCTGTATGGGGTGGAATGAACTCTGGGTTCCTTAATGAGAATCCTTCACTGAGAGTGTGAGAAGCACCCGAGAGGCCTGTCCAGGGGTGCAGAGGAGGAGAGGCCTGTCCAGGGGTGCAGAGGAGGTGAGCCCTGTCCAGGGGGTGCAAAGCAGGTGAGTCCTGTCCACAGGGTGAGGAGGAAGGGATGCCTGTTGTGCTGGGGGTTCAGAGGAGGTGCAGCCTGTCCAGAAGGGGTGAAGAGGTGGTGAGTCCTGTCCGGGGGCTGCAGAGGAGGTGAGGCCTGGCCAAGGAAGTGCAGAGGAGGTGAGGCCTGTCCAGGGGAATAGGACACTTTACAACGCAAACATTTACAACTAATGCATTTACAACACAGTTTTTACATCGCAACATCCTTTACAACGCATGATTTTACAACGCATGCCATCACAACGCATTTTTAGAAACTACATTTTCAACGCATTCCATTACAACGCATACCACTACAACGCATACCATTACAACACATAATACTTTTGGGGTAACAGTGGGGTTAGTTTTGGATAGTGTAGGGGTAAAAATTACTATTCCCAGGAACCCCCAAACCCACACCCACCCTATAGCTTTAAAAAACTCCATCACTTACCTTATAATGCGTTGTAATGGCATGCGTTGTAATGGTATGCGTTGTAATGGCATGCGTTGTAGTAACATGCGATGTAATGCCTGCGTTGTAATTGCATGCAATGTAAATGCAGTCACTTTGTAATGACTGTGTTGTAAAGGTAGTGTGTTGTAATGACTGCATTGTAATGGTTGTTTCCCGTCCAGGGGTTGCAAAGCAGGTGAGTCCTGTCCACAGGGTGAGGAGGAGGGGATGTCTGTTGTGCTGGGGGTTCAGAGGAGGTGCACCCTGTCCAGAAGGGGTGAAGAGGTGTTGAGGCTTGTCTGGGGGCTGCAGAGGAGGTGAAGAGGAGGTGAGGACTGTTCAGGAGATGAAGAGGAGGGGATGCCTGTCCTGTGCTTTGAGGGGTTCAGAGGAGGTGAGGGCTGTCTAGGAGGGATGCAGAGGACATGAGGCCTGCCCTGTCCAGAAGGGTGCAGAGAAGATGAGGCCTGTCTAGGGGGTGCAAGGGAGGAGGTGAGGCCTGTCCTGTCCAGAGAGGTGCAGAGGAGGTGAGGCCTGTCCTGTCCAGAAGTGTGCAGAGAAAGTGAGGCCTATCTAGGGGTGCAGAGGAGGTGAGGCCTGTCCGGGGGGGGGGGGAAGGTGGGGGTGTGTGCTGGGGAGGAGAGGCCTGTCCAGGGGGGTGCAGAGGAAGGGAGGCCTTTCCAGTGCTTTTTGGGTGCAGACAATGTGTGGCCTGTCCAGAGGGGATGCAGACGTGAGACCTGTCCTGTCCAGGGGGTGCAGAGGACGTGAGGCCTGTCCAGGAGGGTGCAGAGGAGGTGAGGCCTTACCTGTCCAGGGGGTGCAAAGCAGGTGAGGCCTGTCCAGGTGGTGAGGAAGGGGGAGGCCTGTCTTGAGCTGGGGGTTCAGAGGAGTTGGGGACTGTCCAGAAGGGGTGAAGAGGTGGTGAGGCCTGTCCGGGGGCTGCAGAGGAGGTAGGGCCTGTCCAAGGAGGTGCAGAGGAGGTGAGGACTGTTCAGGAGATGTAGAGGAGGGGAGGCCTGTCCTGAGCTTGGGGGGGGGGGCGTTCAGAAGAGGTGGGGTGTGTCTAGAAGGGATGCAGAGGACATGAGGCTTGTTAAGTGAGGTTACGAGATGGTGAGGCCTGTCCGAAGGGTGCAGAGGAGGTGAGGCCGGTCAACGGGGAGGGGAGTGCAGAGAAGGGGAGGTCTGTCCAGGGCATGCAGAGGAGGTGAGGCCCGTTGTTGGAACGTCGCTTATTAGTTCATGTAAATATGCATCTACCACTGGCAATAAGGGCACTAACACAGTCTAGGGCTCAGAATAGGTCTCAGAAAAGTATTCCCATGCTCAACCCTTGGTAGCTTGGCTGTGAGCAGACAGGCTTAACTTCAGAGACAGATATGTAAAGCATTTAAAAACACCAAATAAGTAATTATGACTCAACCCACAATAAAAATCCAACACCAATTTATAAAAATAGGAAATATGTTTATCTTTTAAATGACATCAAAACAAAAAAACAATGTAGGGAACGAGGGATATGAATTTTTAAATATTAAACACTTTCTAGTGCTTAGAAACTGATCCAGCGCAACTAATATAAATTCTTCTCTTTTGGACATAACCTCCAGGTAAGGATCACTCACAGCAACTATACCATATGACGGTGGGGCCCATAACACCGCTTAACCATACACTCCCTCAATTGTTCCTTGGGTCACATCCACTTTTACCAAAGAGAAGAACGAAATTGCTGGAGGAACGGGATACCTTATTAAAATTAACAGGATATTTCCTTAAACATCATACATAATCAGTTTTAATCCTGTCGGTTCTAAGACATCAAGGTATTCCGCTCTTTGGTCGATGGACCAACTAGTAGAATAAGTTGATGGTGATTAAGACCAGCTCAATCACATTCAAAACCTATTAAAACATTACATTTATTATTGAGCTAAAGAACCACAGACTCGTAGTTTTAATTATAATAAAGTTTATCTATTTTCTTAAATGCATGAATAAGATTCAAGTTTATTAATCATTTTAATACATTTCAATATTATTATAAGAAATAAGCTTTAGAAAGAATTTTATGCATACCCCTCTTAGATGGAGAATAAAAGTTCACCAAAGCAGATAAATTGTAGATCACAGCATGGAACTCCCAAAACTGACTGTCTGTCCCGCTAAACAGGCCTCCTCGACGGATCTCCTATACAGGTTTCCCGCATCGGTCTCGTTCCTTTCCCCAGTCAAGTTTTAAAGTTCAAAATGAATATTTCTATCAAGAAAAATGGCCTATAGAAGATAGCAGCAGCTTCTTCAGCATCAACGCTCAGTGCTCAAAATTATGTATGAATAGCGCTCCTCCTACTTAAGAGTAGGTCCTCTTATACCCTACTACTAGCTTACTAAACATAAAGTTGCAATCTTTGGGGGCGAGAATCACGCTAATTGGTCCATTGGAGGGGTGGCAAGCATCTCCTCATTGCCCTCCTTGTTCAAACCGGTTCTGAAATTGTTTATGGTTCATACTTTCACACGACCTTTGGGTAATAGCAGTCCGATTGACAGTTCATTTAGTGTTTCTCTTTTTCGCTACTCATTTTAAGCAGTCCATTGTTAATTCACTGGTGCTCGTCCCCTGTTCTCACGGATGCACGCTGAGTCTTTCTTGGCATTCACCTCGTGTCAGGTCAGCCTGACCTTGACACTTCTCACTCTGGGCTCGACTCGTACCCACGTGGTATAGTTCTGCGGCTTTCTTCCGCTTAGAGGCCATCTTTGCGTCTGCGCATTGACCTCATCTGCCTCGGCAGCCATTTTTACAGCGCGGCCTAACAGGCCCGAACGAACTATCATGAAAACAAACACAATCATAATTAATATAAAGAAAATAAGCCTTTCTGTTTCCCACCCGTCATTCTAAGTACCCAAGTTAGGTGTTACCTAGCAGAAGCAACATTTAAAGCCATGTTTACTTACCACCCGCACTCTTTGCCACAATACAATTTTACTATATAGCACAAATCATGCAATTTTACTCTAATTAGTACGCAAATCACTATATTAGTATTACTTCACTTTTACAATTGTAAATAGGTTAACTTTGCACATAAATTGCGGTTACCACTTATGTAAGTGTTTACCAAAAGGTGTAAAATGTTGATTAGTCGATCAAGCAATTAGTAACATTAATTTATTAGTATGAATATTAGGGGTTCCAAAATTTTTTCATTTACCTCGCTCCATCAACTCCAATAGAGCCACTTCTGGACATTTGGTCGCCTCTGACCGGGACAAAGTCAAAGTTTGAGGCCGACCGAGATGGATCCCTGGTTGGATACACTAAGCAGGAGGCTCCGGTCAAGATTTTACATTCACACATAGAACCTTTTCTGGAGGATTTCTCACCAGACGCCGTGCAACCTACTTCAGCAGGCCAGATTCAGTGAGGGTTCGCCGGATTGTCTTTCTGTGAGAGTCTGGTCTCCCTATGGAGCTTTTTCACAAAAGTTCACCAACATTTCCCAAACGTCTGGAACTTTTTCCTGACATTTCCTCTTGATGGTCCAAAGTGTCCAAAACCCAATCCAAGGGTCTGGAATCTCCAAAATGGTCCTTGAAAGGTTGGGATCGCAATTCCCACAATGCACCTGGACAACACCCTTAAAAGTCCACTGTATTCACTCCAGGCAGGGGACTCTTGGTGGAGTTGATGCAGGTGAGCTCTTTTAACCTGTAGCTTGCTGGGAGCCCACTCTTTATTCCTCTTGAAACAAGGTACATCCAAAGGGCTGTAGTTCCAGATAATGCAGCAGGCGCTGTCAGTCAGAGTGCAGGGCCTGATGATGCAAATCAAGTTTCCAGCTTGGTGTCCACCCTTTATTCCTCTTGAACAAGGTACATCCAAAGGGCTCTAGTTACAGATAACACAGCAGGCACAGTGAGTCAGAATGCCGGGCCTGATGGTGCAAATCACGTTTTCAGCTTGGTGTCCACCCTTTATTCCTCTTGAACAAGGTACATCCAAAGGGCTGTAGTTCCAGATAATGCAGCAGGCTCAGTCAGTCAGAATGCAGGGCCTAATGGTGCAAATCAAGTGTCCAGCTTGGCAGTCCTTCTTCTTTTCTCAGTTTCAAGGAGCAGAGCTGAGAGGCTCTGCCCCTCTCAGATACTTATTCAATGTTCTCTGGGGTCACACAGGAGTGCACATCTGTCCAATGAGGCGCAGGGCAGCACCCCAGTGCATGACCATTTCCTCCAAAGTTTGGCACTATGGTAACCCATAAAGCACTATTTCTCCAAAATTCAGTATGGCTGAAGTTTCTGCAGAGAGACATGAGCTGGCTAAACCACCCTCCAGGATGTCTCATCTCCATATTCTCCCTCCCCCTGGCATCTGCACATTCCTTCCTTAAGCCTGCCATCTGGCTGGGTTCACAGGGTAGGGGCGTAAATGAAACTGGCTTCTTCTGCCTGTCCTCTCCTTTTGAAGATCATGGTTTACGACCCCTCCCCCTTGCTTGTGCATTCCTATGCAGCAGAACCCTCTCCTCCCAGAATGTCTCTTCACCCCAGGGGCTACTTATCACCTCATCAAAGGAGCCTGGCTAATCCACTTAACTCTGGCCAATCAGGTCAGAGCACTAGAGAGCTGAATTTTGGCTTACAGACAAGAAAGACTTATAACTTCTTGTCTATACATTTTAGGATAAATCCAACAATTGGATATTGTTGGATTTATCATTACCATTCTATTGAGTCATTGAATGATATTTTTTCTCTGTTTCCTGGCGGGAGATTATAATTAATAACTGAATGCCATGTTAACCTATGTGGCTGGGGATCTGCAATAAGAAAAATGAACTGGGCAATTTCTCCAACACCAGGGCTTATAAAACATCTTTAATAATGACCCTGCCTATATCTACATGACCCTCCCCCTGGAACACATAGGGGAGACTTTAGGGGTACTGAATATGTACAAATATTGCAGCTCTTCACTCCACAGTGCTCCTAGCAGAAAAGTCGATTTTGAGAAGCACTTTACTACAATGTGGGAAGTGAAATGTGCAATCTCACTAACCCCAAGGCATATAAAACCTATTTAATAAGGGTCCTCCTTATAAGTACCTGACCCCGCCCACACCGCCCCCAACTCTGGGACACCTAGAGGAGGCCCTCGGGGTACCTAATATGGCAAAATATTGTAGTTTATTTGTTTTTCAGTGCCCAAAATACCAAAGTCGAGTTTGGGCACAATTTACATGTTAAAAGCTGTCCTGCAACACAGGGCTGCTTTTAAACTGACCTCTATCTCCAGCAGTGCACTCATGCAAGTACAAAAAACGCTGCCGGCCTCTAAACTGCCATGTACTATTATGCACTAGGGACTTAAAGGTAGTTTTAATCCCCAGCCCTATTATGTACTAGGGCCTTATAGGGGAGGCCATGACAATCATAGGGGCACCCTAACCCATACTCTACCCTAGTGTAAGTAGGTGTTTTCACTGTATTCCTATTGTGTTTTCATCATAGCACTGGCCCTGGGCACGGTTAGGCAGAGCCCAGGGACAGTCAGTTACCACCAGTACCAGTCAGCAAAACAATAGGGGGTGCCGAGGACACAGGATGACTTTGCGGCATAGCCCCCCTCCCCCCAAACAAAAAGTGATGTGTTACTAACTTACACCCTGGTAGTCCTCATCAGCTGAGTGGAAAAACCTGGAAAGTCTTTCAGCATTGGCTTGGGCAACCCTAGGTCTGTGTTCCACAGTGAAGTCCATTCCCTTTAGGGAAATGGACCACTTTAACAGCTTGGGATTCTCCCATCCCATCTGCATGAGCCATCTGAGAGGCCTGTGGTCAGTTTGAACACGAAAGTGAGTCCCAAACAAATTTGGCCTCAGCTTTTTCAGGGACCAAACCACAGCAAAAACTTCTCTTTCAATGGCACTCCACCTCTGCTCTCTGGGAAGAAGCCTCCTGCTAAGGAAGGCAACTGGCTGATCAAGGCCCTCTTCATTTAAATGTGACAACACTGCCCCAATCCCATGTTCTGAAGCATTTGTCTGAACCACAAATTCTTTTGTGTAGTCAGGGGTCAGCCGCACTGGTGCTGGACACATAGCAGCTTTCAGAGTGTCAAAAGCCTTCTGATTCTCTGTGGTCCAATCCACTTTCTTGGGTATCTTCTTAGAAGTAAGTTTTGTCTGGGGAGCCACAATTGTCCCATAATTCTGAACAAACCTTCTATAGTACCCAGTCAGTCCAAGGAATGCCCTGGCCTGTGTCTGGGTGAGAGGAGCCGTCCAATACAAAATAGTTTGAATTTTGGCCTGGAGAGGCTGTACATGGCCTCCACCTACCAGGTGACCCAGGTACACCACAGAACTCTGCCCTTTTTTGGAACTTACTTGCCTTATTAGGCAGGCCTGCCTGCTGCATAGCCTGAAGCACTTCCCTCAGTTGGCTTAAGTGATCCGCCCAGGTGGAGCTGTACACATCTATATCGTCCAGATAAGCTGCACTGAACTGCTCCAACCCAGACAGGACCCTGTTCACCAACCTTTGAAAGGTGGCAGCTGCATTCTTTAAGCCAAAGTGCATTACTTTGAACTTATATGTCCCTCTGAGGTGGAGAATGCTGACCTCTTCTTCGCTCCTTCAGTGAGGGCAATCTGCCAGTAGCCTGAATTCAAGTCAAAGGTACTCAGGTACTTAGCAGCCCCTAATCTGTCAATGAGCTCATCAGCTCTAGGTATAGGGTGAGCATCAGTCTTCGTGCATTAAGTCCTCTGTAGTCCACACAGAACCTTAACTCTTTTGGTCCACCCTGTGGATTAGGCTTGGGCACCAGCACCACTGGGCTGGCCCATGGACTGTCAGACGGTTCAGTTACCCCCGACTCCAGCATCTTAGCTACCTCAGCTTTAATGCTGGCACTGAAATGGTCAGAAAACCTGTACAGTTTATTTTTGACAGGTGGGCTGTCACCAGTGTCAATGTGGTGCACAGAGAATAGGCCAGCAAGCTGCTCCAGCACCTGCTTTCAGTCTCTGTGCTGCTAGTCTGTCAATTTGGGAGAGGGTACCACTCTCTCCACTGACACATCTTGCACTTTATTGGAGAGGAGGTCAGGCACAGGCTCGATTTCCTCCTCCACTCCCTCATCAGTGACTAGTAATATGGTCATATCTGCCCTGTCATGGTGGGGATTCAATCTGTTCACATGCAGGACCCTATGAGGGTTCCTGTGGTTGCCAAGGTCGACCACGTTGGTAACCTCACCCTTCTTTTCTAAGATTGGGTAGGGCCCACTCCATTTGTCATCAAGGGTCCTGGGAGCCACAGGCTCCAACACCCACTTCAACTGTCCAGGAGTCTTCTCAAGCATAGTAGCCTTCTGATCATACCAGTGCTTCGTGAGCCTCTGGCTAGCCTCCAGTTTCCTGCTTGCCTTGTACATATACTAGGCCATTCTAGATCTCAGGCCTAGCACATAGTCCAGCACATTGTCCTTGCTTCTTTGAGAGGCTTCTCCAAAGGCTCTCTCAGCAGGCACAATTGACCCCTCACAGGGTGTCCAAACATCAACTCAAAGGGACTGAAACCAACCCCTTTCTGTGGAATCTCCCTGTATGCAAACAGTAGGCATGGGAGGAGAGCATCCCATCTCCTCCTGAGTTTCTCAAACAACCCATTGATCATGCCCTTCATGGTCTTGTTAAACCACTCCACCAGACCATTAGTCTGGGAGTGATATGTGGTGGTGAACTTGTAGTTGACACCACACTCATCCCACATCACAGTCAGATAGCTGGACAGAAAGTTTGGGCCCCTATCTGACACAACCTCTTTCGGAAAACCCTCTCTGGTGAACACACCAAGCAGTGCCCTACCAACCGCAGGAGCATCTATGGTTCTAAGAGGGATTGCTTCAGGGTACCTAGTGGCATGGTCCACTATCACCAAGATGTACCTATTCCCTGATGCAGTAGGTGGGTCCAGGGGACCAACAATGTCCATCTCCACCTTTTCAAAGGGAACCCCAACCACTGGCAGTGGTATTATTGGAGCCTTTGTCTTGCCCCCTGCCTTGCCACTGGCCTGACAGGTGACATAGGAGCTGCAAAACTCCTTTACCTGTTCAGACATATGGAGCCAGTAGAAATGGTTCACCAACCAGTTCCATGTCTTTGTCTGTCCCAAATGTCCTGCCAAGGGGATATCATGACCCAAAGTCAGGATGAACTCTCTGTACTTCCGGGGCACCATCAACCTCCTGGTGGCCCCCTCCTTGAGGTTTCTGGCCTTAGTATAAAGCAGTCCATCTTCCCAGGAGATTCTGTGAAACTCACTGTCATCCCCTTCTTCCTGCTTAGAGGCAATCTGCCTCAAGCTCTCAAGGGCGGGACAGTCTCTCTGCCCCTTACAGAACTCCTCTCTGGAAGGCCCACCTGCTCCTGTCAGTTCTGTCAAATCTGACAGCTCTGGCAGGGATGGAGTCCCTCCCTCAGAGGCCAGATCCTCCCCATCAGGGTCAGTTTCCTCCTGCACCTCTGGAGCTCCCTGGTCTGGCTCACAAGGCCCAACACCCTTGTCATTGGATGCTTGGCCCTTTGTTCCAGGGTCCAAGTGTCCAGCCTTTCCCTTCTGGCTAGTCTGTGATCTAGTCACAGCACATACCCACTCAGGGTGCCTCAATATTTACATATCACATGGATCACATCCTGGTCGTCACCAGCCTCTGGCTCACATGCTTGTCCTCACCAGGCCCTGGCTTACATTGTGGTCCTGGCTCACATCCTAGTCTACACCACACCCTGGCTCACATCCTGGTCCCCACCATGCCCCGGCTCACATCCTGGTCCTCACCAGGCCCCGGCTCACATCCTGGTCCTCACCAGGCCCCGGCTCACATCCTTGTCCCCACCAGGCCCAGGCTCACATCCTGGTCCTCACCAAGCCCTGGCTCCCATCCTGGTCCCCTCCATGCCACGGGTCTAACCCTGGGCGTAGTTTGCATAGTAGCACTTCACGTAGCTACATGAAGTACATTTTGAACTACATGTAGCTATGCAAATTGCGTAGTGTGTAGCTGTGTGCTTGACTGCACTGTACAATAATTGCCAAAGACATCTTGCACAGTGCAAGTTAAGATAAAATAAGTATCTCTGTCTTTATATGCTAAAATGCATATAGCATTTCACAAAAGTGAAATTGATAAATTAACAAGCAGTGAGAGAGGTGATGATTTTGGTATCCTCCCTAACCTAGGGAGAGAACCAAGCAGATGCCTTAAAAACAAAAAGCACATCTTTTGAACGATTCAGTGGTGGTCCCATCCTCTTAGGACCACCCCAAGCACAGTTATTGGCAAAAATACAATCCCAACCAAAGGCCCTGCAAAGCATTATGGGACGAGATTAGCAGTGAATATTATAGTATCCAATATCAAAATAATTCTACAAAGAGCTGCAGTTCCACTAGTCGTTACTAGATGTCCCTCACGAGTCAAATGCAAAAGCTTCATGAAAGGGTTTCAATGCTTTTGCATTTGACTCGTGAGGGACATCTAGTAATGACTAGTGGAACTGCAGCTTGATGTATTAATAATTTCAATGCTTTTGTATTTGACTCGTGAGGGACATCTAGTAACGACTAGTTGAACTGCAGCTCTTTGTAGAATTATTTTGATATTGGACACTATAATATTCACTGCCCACTGCTAATCTCGTCCCATAATGCTTTGCAGGGCATTTGGTTGGGATTGTATTTTTGCCCATAACTGTGCTTGGGGTGGTCCTAGGAGGAAGGGACCACCACTGAATTGTTCACATGATATGCTTTTTGTGTTCAAGGCATCTGCTTGGTCCTCCCCCTAGGTTAGGGGGGACCCCAAAATCATCACCTCTCTCATTGCTTGATATTTTCATTGTTAAAGTTCACTTTTGTGAATTTGTTATATGCTTTTTAGCATAGAAAATTGCTTTATCAAAGCATTTGTATGTGTTTAATATACTACTGCTATGTTGATTAGCAGAGTTTTTTACTCTGCTACGTGCAATGTGCGTAGTAACACAAACTTTGTATGCTCCGTGAGCGTAGCAAAGTATTATGCCCAGGGTTATATGGGTCACATCCTGATTCTCACCAGGCCCTGGCTCTCATCCAGGTCCATACCAAGCTCTGCCCACATGCTAGTCCTCACCAGGCCCGGCTCCGCATCCCTTTCCACATCAGGCCCGGCTCACATTCTTGTCCATACCAGGCCGTGGCTCACATCCTGGTCCCCACCAGCCCTGGCTCACATCCTGACCTTCCCCTGGCCTCGGCTCACATCCTTGTCCTCACCAGGCCCCGGCTTACAACCTGGTCCCCACCAGGCCACTGGTCATGCTCTGCTCCTCACCAGTCTCATACGCTGGTCTTCAGGAGGCCCCGGCTGACATCCTGGTCCCCACCAGCCCCGGCTGACATCATGATCCTCCCCAGGCCCCGGCTGACATCCTGGTTCCCACCATGCCTCTGGCTCACATCCTGGTCGTCACCAGCCTTTGGCTCACATCTTGGTCCCCACCAGGCCATGCAAGAGTGAAAGAACAAGCAATGCATCCTGGTCCATACCAGGTCTTTCAAGGGAGCGGAAGAGATATTGGTGCAGCTGTACTGCCATCTCTTCCATGTCGCTGAAGGGAGAGCGGACTGTGCAGTCTGGTCCTTGCCTGGCTCTGCAATGGAGAGTAGAAAGCCATATCATACCTTTCCTGCCTCGCTGCAGCTATTGAAGCTCCCAACACTTCACTACACGCGTACCTTGGTGAAGGAAGTGTCATTGAGGCAGTCCTTGAAAGTCTTTTATCTATGTCTTCTCATGTTGTTTTCCTGATGTCATTGCCATCTGTAGCCACACTGGGTCTATTGTAGTGTGATGTCATTTCCTGTAATGTCATGAACATCATTAGGCATAAAGGGATATGCTGCCATTTCCAGGGATGTTGAGGTCCTAATCTCAGCCACTGGTCATTACATCACAACAGACCCGCCTTCCTCCACAGACCCCATGAGGCTTCCTCGCCCAGATACAAGGTAGATCCGGATAACAGCCACTAACGCGTACCGCCACCTACAATTACACACTAAAAGGGACCGCGTGCTTCTAAAGCTCAAGGCTCATTGATCCTGGGCACAACGCGTGTAAAAACCAGTATTATGAGTGATTCTGTACCCTGCACTACAGAACTGCAGGAGTCATCCAAGCAGTTTCCTCGAGTCCTCACTGTACACTGTGCCTTATACACACAAATGGTGATGTATCCTTCATAGACTTTAATCAATGTGATGTTTTGTAATCGGGTTCACTACACTGTATTGATGCACACAATGGTGACAACAAGGGGAGGACATTACATTCTCCAAATCTCTACAAAGTGAATCCACTTGCAACATAACTGGCGAGGGAAAGCGCCCCTTACTCTGACTAGGATTGTGGTTGCTGCTTGAACAGGGCTTACACTCCAGTCAACCAAAACCCCAATTTCTAACAGTGGGATTATGTAGTGAATGAGAAGCAGCATAACAAAATGTTGAAAGGTCAGGTTAAAAAGGCCATAAACCATTGGCTGGAGGCAAGGTTGTGTTTACGGAAAAAAACATGGAGGGAGGAGGTTACAGAAGCAGTGGGTGATTTTACTTTGATTACTGATGACTTAGACAAAAGGAAAATAAAAGCTGATAAGAAAGAACAACAACAAGGATGACAAAAAGAAAGCGATGGGAGAGAAGGAGAGGTGTTATGAAGAAGAAGAATGTCTAAATTATTTGTTGGTTGAGAGACTGCCACCATATAATGAGGCTCGTATGGAAGTGCAAACGGTGGAGAAAGGTGCAGGAGAGAGAAGCGTAAGGCTAGATGAAGCAGGACTTAGCCCAGTTACCCCAGTTCAGCAAACTAAAGAGATTGATATTTTAAGATTAAAAATTTAATTAGAAGAAATTATAAATGGTACGACTGTCTCAGAGATGACAATGTGGTATAATGAAGAAGAATTGAAATATTTGAATTTGGAAACATCAAAATGTGCATGTGACGCTTATGAGAAACTTGAGGATTTATCAAAAGAGCTTAATGTGAATTCAGCAATATGAAGTGTGACAATTGTACTATTAAGAACACATCTGAGAGAACTAATAAATACAATAAGAAATTGGAATGATGTGAAGAAATAAAAAACAAATTTACAACGAAGGGGAGAAAATCACAAAGGAAAAATATAGAAATAGGGGATGCTGACGAATGTGGTTCAGAGTCGGAAACAGTTGATGTAAAAGAATTTCCTTTGAGAAGTGCATGGAGGAGCGTATGTGCATGTGCCGTGGTCGAGAGCTGATCTTTTTACATTCTCGACAAATTTCCACAAGCTTAGAAGCAACCAGAAAAGTGGTGCTCAGAGGGGGAGAAGATTGTAACTGTTTTGAAGGTGCTCTGGATGGGTTTGAATACGGTCTTTGAAATTATTGTCCCAAGAGATTTGTGGAATGAGTTAAAGTTGGTTGTAAACTGGCCAGTTGAGGAGCCACAGAGTGAAGCGCCCCAAAATAACCCAAGATTGTTGTGCAAAAGTATAAAGAGTTAATCATTTAATTTAAAGACAAAGGTTTAAGCAAGTCAATTGATCAAAAATAATGAGAGCGACACAAGTTTGTGCAGATTTACACAATATACCAAAGTCGAAGACCGGACAAAAGAGGGCGCGTGTGGTTTCGTGTCTGCCTGTCTTTTAGCGTTGCATCCAGAATTTTGTTTTCTCAAGGTATCGGTTTTTACTAACCATGGCAATCTAAATACCTAAAATATTAATAATGTGCAGAATAAGACACACTCCTTGCCATGCTTGCAGCAAACTGGTAAACGGGAACATGAATCAGATGGCACAGAATGGGATGTCACAGCCAATGGTCCCAGCCCAACTGGCCTCTGTGACGAGCATGCAGAATCAAAGGCAGTCAAATTGGAACATTCCTTCAGTCTCGATGGCCCCACAGCCCAATACAGAATACAATGCTAAATTCTCAACAAATTCAGGATTTCAACAAAATCATTCAGTGATTAATAAGGATTTTCCACAACTTGCATCTACACTTGGAGTTCCTACTTGACTGAATCAGACACAATGACGGTGCCTGAGACGGAAGAAGGATTGTATGCTTGGTGCAGTCCTAGAGGTCACCCAGAGTGGCCCTTTTGTAGAAGAAGTAAATGGGAATCCGGTATCTCTTTTAATCAATAAATGTGCTACCCGTTCCACAGTCAGACTGACGGGAGCTCCCAACCCACCCCTCTTGGGAAAGGAGTCCAAGTTGTAGGCGTTTCTAATAAACAACTAATAAGCTGTCAGCAAATGTTCCCGTACAAATTGGGTCATAAATGAATGGCCACAAACTTAAACTGTGATTAAGATCCAGTTATTATGTTAGGGAATAACCTTGTAAAATGACTTGTGTAATTTGCTGTACACCGGATGGTGTTGGTATTCAAACACAATGTGAAGACTCTATATTACATTCGGCAGCTCAGAGTTCATTTGTTTCCAGGCTTTACAAAAAATGATTTACCTCCAGATTTAAATTGCACGAAAAATCAAGAGGCTTGGAATTTTACAAGAAAGAAATCGGTATTGATTGAAAGTGCAGAGCCAGCTTAAATCACGGTGAAACCGAATGCAGTGTGTCCACACACTCCTCAGTACAACCGTACACGTGAAGCAGAGAAGGGACTTTTACCCATCATTGATAAAGTGATTGAGCAGCGCATTCTATAAGAAGAGATCGGGAGCCCATGTAACTCTCCAATCCAGGGAATTAAAAAAACAAGTGGATAGTTGAGGACCTGAGAAAAAGTAATACTATAGTTGTCCCATGTTGATGTATTTTATGGTAGAAAATGCAAGATCCAATGCCAATCTCTGGCTTTTAGGTGAAGAGTCACAATTATTCATTTTGTAGGTGTGTTTTGTAAAATTACATTTTGTTGTGCTATGTTTTCATGAACATTCATTGATTGCTGTCATTTTTACCTCATCATGAACCATGTCAATAATAGCTAAAGGCAAGCAGGATGCAAGCGGGAGGGTGCTCCGGGCCCTTATGGGATCCCACCAAACTTATTAAAAAAAGACCCAGAATACTGGGCTTCTAAACTGTTACCGTTGTTTGCTCAAATCGCAGGAAAAAACACCATCCCGGACTCTTGGAGAAGATCAATCACATCCCCAATGTACAAGAAGGAGGATAAGAACTAAGCCTGGGCAATGAATTCCGCTAGCAAAAGTTGCGGAGATTTGGTACCTATGCATTTCATTAAAAACACGGAATTCATGCAAGAATTCCCACTCCGTTACGCAACAGAGTTATCTACTGTACCCAAAAGCATTTTGGTAAATTAACTTGACCTTTCCATGCTCAAAAGCATATACCCAATTCACTACATCAGGTAATGAGAGAGGTGATGATTTTGGGGTCACCCCTTACCTAGGGGGAGGGCAAGCAGATGCATTGAACACAAAGAGCATATCATGCTGAACGATTCGGTGGTGGTACCATCCTCCTAGGACCACCCCAAGCACAGTTATGGGCAAAAATACAATGCCAACCAAAGGCCCAGCAAAGCATTATGGGGCAAGATTCTAGAGTTTAGTGAATATTATAGTATTAGCTCTCAGCTGAGCCCCAGAGCCTGCCCCTTGAGGAATGTTTTGATATTGATACTATAATATTCACTGCACTGAATATCGTCCCATAATGCTTTGCAGGGCCTTTGGTT
Organism: Calotriton arnoldi; assembly: GCA_963921515.1. Lineage (NCBI taxonomy): Eukaryota > Metazoa > Chordata > Amphibia > Caudata > Salamandridae > Calotriton > Calotriton arnoldi. The sequence goes on along the minus strand of CAWUFW010013624.1, from coordinate 137,384 downwards.
GGGATTGTATTTTTGCCCATATCTGTGCTTGGGGTGGTCCTAGGAGGATGGGACCACCACCAAATCATTTCAGCATGATGTGCTCTTTGTGTTCAAGGCATCTGCTTGGTCCTCTCCCTAGGTTAGGAAGGACCCCAAAATCATCACGTCTCTCACTGCTTGCTATTTTTCATTTTCACTTTAGTGAGATGACTATATGCATTTTAGCATGTAAAGATAGAATTATTTAATGTTTAATTAAAGGCACTGCTTGCTATATTTTCATTTTTGTGAGATGGCAATATATATGTATTTAAGCATGTAAAGATATATATATATATTTTTTTTTTACTAAAGATATGTGATAATTCTGCTTAAAACTTTTATTAAAATACAGAGTTCATGCACAAACTCTGGAATATACTGCTGCACCCATATTTCATTGATAAAACAATGTTACCTTTATGCTACAAAGCATGTAACCAAGTCACAAAAGTGAGCTTTGAAAAATATTAGTCAATGAGAGAGATGATGATTTTGGGGTCCCCCCTAACCTAGGGGAAGGACCAAGCAGGTGCGTTGAACACAAAGAGCATATCATGCTCAACAATTGTGGTGGTCCCATCCTCCTCCAACCACCCCAAGCAAAGTTATGGGCAAAAATACAATGCCCACCAAAGGCCCAGCAAAGCATTATGGGGCGAGATTCTAGAGTTTAGTGAATATTATAGTATTAGCTCTCAGCTGAGCCCGAGAGCCTGCCCCTTGAGGAATGTTTTGATATTGCATACTATATTATTCACTGCAGTCTAGAATATCGTCCCATAATGCTTTGCAGGGCCTTTGGTTGGGATTGTATTTTTTTTGCCCATAACTGTGCTTGGGGTGGTCCTAGGAGGATGGGACCACCACCAATCGTTCAGCATAATGTGCTCTTTGTGTTCAAGGCATCTGCTTGGTTCTCTCCCTAGGTTAGTGAGGACATCAAAATCATCACCTCTCTCACTGCTTGCTGTTTTTTCATTTTCACTTTTGTGAGATGATTATATGCATTTTAGCATGTAATATTAGAGTTATTTGTGAGGTTTTTGTTTTATAAATTGTGGTGAGACAGAATGGAGTTGCGGAGCGGAGTTCACTGAGTTATTGATCAATTCTGCAGAATTCCGTGTAGTGGTACTCTGCCAACTATGCCCACCCTTAATAAGATCTTAGCAAACAGCTATAGACTTGTGGCTTTAATCGATGTCAAGGCGAAATATTATGCTGGCCTACTTCTGGAAGATCTCATTACCTGGACAGATGAAAAATCAATTATATCCGTCAATCAGACGGGCTTTTGCAAGGGCATGGGAACAACAACAAACATACTTGCCCTGTCCCTAATGATAGATGGAGCGAAAACAGCAAAACACCCCTTATTCATGTGTTTTATAGACTATTCGTCAGCGTTCGATAAAATCGACAGGAGCAAATTATGGCACAAGCTCAAGGATAAGAAAATACCATCCGCTCTCCTAAACTAGTTAATTCTTCTCCACACAAATACGGGGGTACAAGTCAAGCTAGGAGATGGTAAGTTCCTGTCTCGAAAAATCCCTACAACCAAGGGGCTCAAACAAGGGTGCGTCTTGGCACCGACACTTTTTAACGTGTTTATGTCCGATCTATCGTCAGAACTGGAAACCTGTAATTCGCATGCGCCAAAAATAGGAGGGCTGCTACTTTCCAACCTCCTGTTTGCAGACGACCTCGTTCTGGTTAGTCGAACCCCCATTGGCCTTCAACATCTACTAGATACAACCAGTAGATATTCAGCAAACAATGGTTTAACCATCAACTATGACAAAATGAAGGTAATGAGGATTCATCCGAGAAAGAAAACCTCTAACTGCCGCTGGCACCTGGCTAACTCAACAATAGAAGTAGTTGACCAATACAAATACTTAGGAGTAATAATAGACAATAGAGGCACACTTAACTCACAAAAAGATGTCATCAAAAGAAGAGGCAACTCTATTGCGGCAGCAATGAAATCTATCAAACATAAAATCACCGGCCCAAATCTTACACCAATTTTACAAGTCTGGCAAGGGAAGCCCATTCCGGCAATTACTTATGGGAGCGAGTGCCTGAGGGGAAGAGATGCGGCCATATTAGACAGCACTGTTTCAAGAGCGGCCAGAATGATTTTTAATCTACCCAAGTATGTCTCACCGGCCCAAATAAGGTTAGAATTCGGCCTACAAAGCCAAGATTTGGCCCGCAAAGGAGCGTATGCCAAGAACTGGTACAGCAACATTGAATTCCTACCTATGGAACGAAATACATCGAAAGAGGGACTGCCCAGGTATGACCTATTTGATAGAATCAAAAGAGCGCCTGGGTCTGGAGGAACTTTGGGCAGCCTCAGGGTCTTACCATTGTTTTAAACAAATCGTAAACAAAACAGTGAAAAACTTATCCCTATTAGAAGACAAGGCGGTACTAACAGAAAGAACCCACGGATGGTTTGTTGTGCAAAGCTATGTCAAGTCTTCTCCGCAATCTTACCTAGGCGTAGGTTTCAACAGGAGGAAGAAAGAAAACTATCTTCATCTTCGAATGGGCATTTTACCAGCACTGCCGCACCTTCCCCCTTGGAAATGATCGCCGGGTCAGTCAACATGCCGTTTATGTGAAGGAGCCAATGAAAGTGTATTACACCTTTTATGCATTTGCAGAGAACTACAAGCTGAACGTTGTCAGTTACTGAAGCCAGTCTTTGTAAGGATGGGGATAAGAACCTGCAGACAAGCTGTGATGGCATGCCTCGGAGGTGGAGTCGTTCAGCTAGCGTGCCGCTTTATGCAATTTATGGAAGCGGTAGGGGAGAAACTTGGATCATTGAACACTTCACCATTGAAATAAAAAGATATTCCAGTGACACCTCACAGCAAACAACATATACCTAGGGTACCCCTCACTCGGACGGCATAAGCTCCAGCAAACAGTCAACAGCAATTTACTGCTGCAGCTGCCCCCAAAGCCACTGACAATTGCACACTTACCCCTCCACTGAGAACTGAGTACTCGTTTTATCAAATTTTAAGTCTCCTTGTATTGTATTGGACTACAATTTTTATAATTGTATCATTACTGTTAGCATAATGCACGGATATTTTATGACATATTATTTTTAATTAGTTTCAAACTATTGACTTTGCTGCTATAACTTTTCTTTTTCTGAGGAATTGTAAAGGTTTTAATTGACTAGACAATAAACTACTTACATTACATTACAAATAATGTGTTCTCTCTGTCTAAAAACTTATAAAATGTACTGTTTTGCGATATTTGCTGGAATTGTTTTATTTTACCCTTTTCCAAAAGGCAGACTACATGTCAGTCCTCTTACTGATTTTGTACTTAAGAACTTTTCCTTGATTTTTAACTAAGCAGATTCTATGTCAGTTTGCTATTGGATATTATAGAAAAACGTTTTCTTATTTCTTAGCACACATTTGTTGTTTTGGTCTGTCTATTGAGTTATTTCTGATTCTGGCTTTTGATATACTTTAGAGGTTACCTTTATGTGATCCTCCTGCAAATATTATGATGATTATTTCTCTGACTGAGTAACCATGTTTATGCCTTCAGTAATTATTTTAAATCTTTAATATGGCCTTATAGCTTGTTGTAGCTCCAAAGGCAATGGCCTTTACCAAGAGGGCAGTCCTTTAATGGACATAATTGCCTGTTATGGCTGACTATAAGGTCATTACAACATTTGCCCCATTAATAAAACAAAGGTGTCCCAGAGACCGAGGGGGTTGAAACACCTCCGGTACTCCGAAACCTTTGTTTCACAGTTGTTGCTGTGAGTGTTGAACAGTTAACAGCCGCGTGCAGGACCATGGTGGTTAATTGTTGAACATTCACAGCAATAGCTGTGAAAGGAGGCTGAAGTCAGCCCCTGGTTCTCCCTGGGCTCGGCTAAACTGCTTTTCATCATTCAGGTGAGTCAGGGAGATGCAGGAGCTGAGCCGAAATCCCCCCTCTTCTTTCTGAGACGCCAGTGACACTGCGAGCTACGGGAGGAGGAAGGGGGGAGGCTCCTGTGTGCCCTGCTGCAGGCTCTATCTTCTGCCTTCTCCTGCCCAATCCATATATTTCGGAGAGGCAGGGGAAAGAGAGAGGCAGAGGCAGAGGCTGTGTATTAGTACATTGTAATGTTGAGAGAAGCGGGCCTATATCAGGTTTTAGAGGCTGCTACTGCTCCATTGTCTTCAATGGAGGTCTCAACATTCCAATGTTCTAAGCTTTGTCTTGTGAAGGTTTGATTCCTAATTCTAGTCCTTGGGTCGCCGTCCTATAGGGCTCACAAGACACTGACCCTCCGCATCATCCCTTTAGATAATTTATAAATAAAAAGCGCCAACACATTGATGCTTTGTTGCTTCCATTGCTCAGCATTCGAACTCTGCATCAGCTTGAGCTTGAATTGCTGTTGCTCAGAGAGCATGGCTTCTATAAATATAAGAGTCTGGTTGATTTATGAAGGAGGGCAGAATTATGTACAAGGACTTTAACATGCCTTTTGTGAACCACATTGTTTTGATTCCCAAGTTTCATGGTCTGTAAATGGAAAGATGGGGGTTATGAAGACATGGACTGGGTTGTTAGGGTTTGTTCTCGGAGACTGTGGGTGCACTCCATATTCACAGAGACCTTTTCCAGCAAGGGATCGTGGTTCTTGGTGAACCAAAAAAAGATTTATTTATAACCAGAGTTGCTTGACAATGGCCTCCAGAGAACAAGAGATTCTTTTGTTTTGGAAGTTCAGGACGGTTATTTGGAAGATGGGATGAAGTGTGATTGTCGTCTGACGCAAAACTATTTCTTTACTTCCTTTCAAGGTATTCTGGGATGACCAGGCAGTGCAGCGTGGCTGCCACCCTTGGAGGAACAAAAAATAATATAACTGTCAGGTAAGGATTCCTATAACTCCAAGTTTCCTTTTCCCCGGTTTCTTCTTTCTCTACTCCCTTTCTTGATCTCTGTTTTTTTTTGTCTCTTCAGCTTCAACATTTGACTCCCTCTGTGCACTATTCTTGTTGTTATCAAACTTCTGATAATCACCTGATGGAGCCACATTCCTCCTGGAACATGTTGGGGTGTAGTGCTTGTCCAGTTCCTTTTTAGGTCAGTTTTGCCCAGCAGTTCCTTAACTATTGGCACATTTGTCTCCTCCTCTACACCACATGATACTATCCTCCCTCGGTCTTTTCTTTCGGGGTCTTTTCTCTCTGGATCTGACTTCCATCTTTTTGTGTCCTCCCATCCTGCCCTTTTCTATCTTGTCTACTAAAAGCAAAAGACACAGTACATATGCGTGGACACAGGGCTTGCTTTAGGGTGGTGCGACCGGTGGAGCTGCACCTGGTGCTGACCTTGGGGGCACTGTGGTTAGAAGTAACTTATGGGTTTATGATCCAGCGGGTCTAACATAAAACCCTTTTCTCGTGTCACTAACCCAGAAATTCTTACCATTTACTCATCGGTGGGGCCCATAACACCACAAACACACATATTCACACAGTTTTCTGGATCAGTGATAAATAGACGAGGTGCAAGACATGCGGGGTACCTTATTAACCTATACAATAAATATATACATTATATACATTGAAATTTGATAGCTGTCAGTTCCAAAAACATCAAGGTACTCCGCTATTTGGTCGATGGACCAACTAGTAGGAATCAGTTGATGGCGATTAAGTCCAGCTCAATCACAATTTAAAACCTTCAACATTTATTTGTCATGACTTTTATTTTAATAACCACAGACTCGAGTTTATATTTTCATAAGATTTTATCTAAATTCATTTAAAGAGAAATTGAAATTAAGTAAGTTTTATTAGGCAAATACATTTAAGCATTATTTCAATACATTTAAGCAAAGGAAATTTAGAAAAATGGAAAATACTCATTACCCCTTGGCCATAGGGCGATGATGAGAATGGTTCACCAGAACATGAACGGCAAATCACAGAATAGGTTCCCAAGCTGACTGTCTGTCCCTCAAACCTCCTCGGACGTATCCCTCCCGATATAGAATTCCCGCGACGGTCTCGTTCCATTTCCCCATCAGAGTTCAAAGTCCAAAATTTTTCAAAGTCTCTTGCACCATAAAAAGAAAAATCGTCTCAACTGACAGCATGTCGTGCTGAGCAACGGTGCGAAAAGTAAGCCAACAACAACTCATCATAAGCACAGGCTCTTTTTATACCCTTTCACTAACTTTCTATACCCAAAATTGAACCTTTTAGGGGCTACATCCACTTCTGATTGGTCCATTGGAGGGGTGATGATGGTCACCTCATTGTCCTCCTAGCTCAAACTAGTTCGCAAAGTCCTGACTCATTCCGGGGTTCACATGACTTCATAAAATATTCACATTTATACTTTGTTAAACTATTGGTAACATTCTTCCACAGTCATGAATTTGCTCATCCTCTGGAGCTCAGTTCTCTCATCCGTTCCCAGGCTTTTAGAATAGTCTCTTTGGCACAACTCCTGTTGCAGGCCAGGCTGGCCTTGACATTTCTCACTCCGGGCATAGGCCATACACTCGTGACTGAAACTTCCATTCTGTACATGCGCGGGGGCCATCTTAATTTTCTTTTGCGCCGTCGCACTTCACAGCAGCCATTTTTCAGGCAAGGCCTAGCAGACCCGAATTGGAACTAATACGAAAGCAAACATAACAGAAATTAGATATAGAAAAATAAACCCTTCTGTTTACCGCCCACCCTTCTAATGACCCGTGTTAGGTATTACCTAGCAAAAGCGACATTCAAAGCCATTTTACTTACCATCTGCATTTTATGCCACAATATAATTCTACTACAGACAAAAATACATGCAATTTACTCTTCTTTTCTACGCAATCACAACCTATGTTAATTTAATTCACATTTTATTAATAAATTAGAATTTTGCAAATAGCAGTTAGGTTCCCGCGTGTAGTGTCTAAATAAAAGGTGCATTTGTTGATTAGTTTACATGCTTCACACAGTTAAAGTTATGAGGTTATTAACTTCGAAGGGGGTACAAAAATGTTTTGTATTTCCCCTGCTCCACCAACTCCCCCTTTGGTGATTTTTAAACATGACCACAAAACCATCACTACCAATTTATCAGAAACATGTTTCTTGTCCTTTTTCATTTTGTATAGCTCAAACAATAGTATCTTTCACATTCTGTCTCTTAGATTTGTTGTACATTTTTTCTTTAAACTCTTCTAGTTCAATTTCTCCCATTTCTCGTTCTCTTTGTTTGTTTTTCTCAATTTGCATTTTTGTCTTATTTTCTGCTTTTCTTTTTCTAATACATACACAGGCTAATCTTAGCATCAATATCATTAATATTACTATTGTTACTGGTATTAGTATCTTTCCCACTAATGAACTACCTATTTCTGCAAACCATTTCTTAACCGCGGAAAAACTCTTACCAAGTTTCTCCAGGACACCATCAACCTCCAGTGGAGTAATTTCTTTCCGCAATTCAGTAATATTCTTAATATATCTTTGTATATTTTGACTTTTGTCAGGAATGTAAGTACAACAATGTTGCACTTTCAACACTCCACAGACTCCTCCTTCTTTTGCCAAAAGAATGTCAAGAGCAAGTCGATTTTGCATCACCATAGCTCTCATGGCAACCATCTCGGTATTTACCATTAAGAACCCTCCTGCAGTATTCGTTGATAAACGATCCACTATCGTTGACAGTTTCCGAATCTTATTTGCAGTTAATGATATACCCACTGCTGGTATCAGTGCTCCAAAAATATCACCTATTATCTCTGAGAAACCGTCCCTTTTTCTACGTGTTAGTGGTTTACCTATCTCATGAGTTCCTTTAGTCCCTCTTTCTACATGAAATATCTTTGGAAAAACCAGGCCTAGGTAGCATGTTCCATACCAATGGTCCGGCAACCTGTAATAAGCTTTGTTCCCACATATAAAATAGATCCCTGGAAATACTGGATCTTTTCCTCCTTTAAATCCCCATCCCCTATAATTCTGTATGTGTCTTTGCATTCACTGGCACCCACGAAATAGTTGTCATACATAGTGTTATCTCTACGAATACACAATTTTCCTTGCTGTGGCAAGTCTAATCCTATTGCTACATTAGTATCACTCTTATCATAATTTCCTTCCTCAAAACACCAAGGTGGTGTTTTCATCTTTTCTCCAGTTGCTTTTCTTTGGAATTTAACCCTTCTATCTTCCACCATATCTAGAAATACTTTGTCTTCTTTCCTTAATTTACAGGTAAGATTGTATCTAAATGCATATTCTAGGGTTAATTCTTTTGTTTCTAAGAAAAATTCTCCAAAAACGTTACCAGGTTTATTTTGTTTAGTCCAGGAACTATAGAGATTTTTGCAAAAACGTCATCCATATCAGAATAATAATATTCTAATTTGCTTGTTTTATAAAATAAACTAGCTAATACACTGCAAGTTATTCCATACGTCAAAAGAAGGTGATGATATGTTACACCTTCTGACACAGACGCAGGTAACTGCATACATACATAACAATCTCTCACATCCATTGTTTCTACATATTCATACAAAAGCTTTGTAAAAACATTCTTCGAAAAATCATTAATTGACCTATCTTTATGAATTTCAGTATTATCCACCAGTGTTACAATATTCTTCATGTTATGTGCCCTATTACTATTCGTGTTATTGTTCATTCCAGACGCATTCTCTGTATTTAGTCTAAATGGAATAATTATTGCTAAAATGAACCAAATAAGCATCAGTAAACCTGTACAATAAAAACACATTCTACACCATTTGCCTAAAAACCTACACCTAGATCTTCTATTTCCATTCTCTGCCATAGTAAACTATTTGATTTAAAATTATATATAGATATACAGAAAAATATGTATCTTTCCACTCTTGGAAGTAAGTCCTTTGAGCCAACTGCTCTTAGTTTACTGTTTAGTCCTTTAAAATGTATTTTGCTTCTTTCAGCTTTAATTCTGTCAAATTATCTTTATTCTGGTCTCTCCAGTCTCTTCAGTATGAGCACAGTTCACATTTAGTCCTCTTGATCACAGTTTTTCATTTTGGTTCTCTTGACTGCTCTCCACTTGATCAATATTAGGCAGTGCAATATAAGTCCATTCAGGTGATTTGTATTTCAGATTAGGTCTTTTCACTCTTTTCGGTCTTTGCAAATGTCCTTTATTCTCTTTTATTTGACTGTCTTGGCTTGTTATTTCATTCACTTTTTCCTCCTTAATTTTATTCACATTTATTATTTTAAATTTCAGTCCTTTGATTTCGTTGGGCCAATTATATCCTTTTCTTGGCCTTTTTATTTCAGTCTCTGTTATCTCTCGTTCCACTTTCTAAGCTCTCTTTCTTGGACCTCTCCTTTGTTCTATTTCTCCTTCACTCTCCTCCGAATCTGTTTCGGACCTTATTTCACTTCCTTTCACTTTGAACCTTATGATCTGAGATTCTCCGTCTGAATTTTGATCCTCTTTTGTTATCTCAGTCCTTTCAGGAGGAATTTCACCAAAGCTTGTACTTGGTTGCTCATCATCACTGTGCGTTATTTCTGTTTCACCAGTTTCAATATCAATAGTTTGTCTTTCAATATTTTCTGTTTGGTTTGCAGAATCCTCAAATTGTCCTTCACCAGTTTCAAATTGTTCTTTTTCAGATGCCGAACTGGTGTTCGATTTTTCCAGATGTCGACTTACAGGTCGATCTTCAAGATCTGGAGCTCTGATTATTTCAGTCTCTGCTTCAGATGCCGAACTGGTGTCTGATATTTCCAGATGTCGACTTACAGGTTGAGCTTCAGAATCTGGAATTCTGTTTGTTTCATTTTCTGTATCAGATTCTGAACTGGTGTCTGTTATCTCCAGATGTCAACTCACATGTCGATCTTCAGGTTCTGGAACTTTGATTGTATGGCTGGCATGGATCCACTTTTTCACACCTGCACACTTTACTGCTTTGGTAGTGACCAGAATCACTTGGCGTGGTTTATCCCAGCGAGGAACCAAGCAATTCCTTCTTCTGTGTACTTTTATGCGAACCCAATCTCCGGGACTCAGATCATGAGCTGGGTGTTTTTCAAGAGTGTTCGCATCCGTTCCAACCTGATGAAACACAGAATGTACCACATCAGCCAATCCTTTGCAATAGTCCAGAATAAGATCATCAGTTATAGTCAGTAGTTTGTTGACAGGTACGAATGCTTGTCTCATTACTCGTCCCATTATTATTTCGTGAGGACTCAAACCTGTTTTTCTATCGGGTACACTCCTTAGGCTCATAAGTACAAGTGGCAAGGCATCTGGCCATTTGAGTCCTGTGGCTAGACACATTTTTCCCAGTCTGTTTTTGATTGTGCCATTCACCTGTTCAACCACCCCAGAAGCCTCTGGTCTATAGGCACAATGCAACTTCTGTTGAATGTCCAATGCCTCACATATCAGTTGAATAATTTCATTTTGGAAGTGACTTCCTCCATCTGTTTCTATCGTTACTGGGAAACCATACCTTGGAATGAATTCTCTCAGCAGGAGTTTGGCTACTGTAACTCCATCATTCCTTCTTGTCGGATATGCTTCCACCCAACGAGAGAACAAACATACAATCACCAAAACATACCTCAGTCTGTTACTCGGTGGCATTTCAATGAAATCGAGTTGCATTCTGGTAAAAGGACCTCCTTCTCGTCCTATTGTTCCTAGACTCACAACCGTCTTCCTTCCTGAATTCAACTGTTGACATATAAGACATCTTTGACAAAGGCTTTCAGCTATAATTCTAAACTTTGGGTTATACCAAGTCTGTTTGAAAAGTCTGATCATTGCATCCCTACCAATGTGTGCCTGTCCATGGTACATCCGTGCCATGTTAGAGATCATACTATCAGGCATAACTGGTCTTTCATCCCTGTAAACCCAAACTTCATCCTCCTCTCTTTGTCTGCAGCCTGATTTTATCCATCTATCTTTTTCCTCATCACTTGCTTCTTCTTGCAATTGTCTCACTTCTTCCCAAGTTTCAACTACGTTAGTAAGCATTAAAGGACATGAAACATGTTCTTTTTCCCTTCTCCGATTCATTGAGCTCATATGTCTAGCACAATATTGAGCTATTGCACCCGCAAATTTATTTCCTTCTGAGATGTAATCATCTCCATTCTTGTGGGCTGCACACTTCACAACCGCAATCATTTTAGGCAGCTGTATCGCCTCAAGCAACATTCTCACAAACTCACCATTCCTGATTGGAGACCCCGAAGAGGTCATGAATCCCCTCTGGGACCAGATCTGTCCGAAATCATGTACCACTCCAAAGCCATACTGGCTATCCGTGATTACAGTGATTCGGAAACTTTTTCCCAGTTTGCAAGCTCGAATCAGAGCAATCAGCTCAGCAACTTGGGCTGAACGTATTCCTCTCAAACAAGATGCTTCCACTATGGCTGCTACTGTACATACAGCATACGCTGCACTCAAAACTCCTTCGTTTGTCCTCAAACAGGATCCATCCACAAACATCACATAATCTGATTCTTCTAGAGGTTCATCTCTAATGTCAGGGCGGGGCTTTGTACAGAATTCAAGTACATCCAAACAATTGTGATCAACATCATCTTTGACTTCTGCATTCACTGCATCAGGCAATAAGGTGGAAGGATTCACATTTATGCATCTTACAATCGTTACATTGTCTGCACCCAGAATCACTTTCTCATATCTGGTCAATCGACTGTGGGTCATAAATTGGGTCTTTGTTCTGGTTAGAAGAATTTCAACTGAATGTGGGACATATACCTTTATAGGGTATCCCATCACAAAGCCTTCACTCTGTTCCAGACTCACACAAGTAGCTGCTACAGCTTTCAGACATCCAGGCAATGCTTTTGCCACTGGGTCCAAAACAGCTGAAAAATAGGCTATTGGTCGTCTCATTCTTCCATGCCTCTGCACTAATACTGAAAGTGCACATCCGTCTCTTTCACTGCAATACAGTTCGAATTCTTTCTCATAATCAGGCATTCCCAATGCTGGAGCTTCACACAAACTGTTTCTCAATTGCTCAAAAGCTTCCATCTCTTTCTCATTCAACACAATTGGGTCCTTTACATCACCTTTTGTTAATCGCTGCAAAGGTTTTGCAATCAATGAGAATCCACTTATCCACTGTCGGCAATAACCAACCATTCCAAGGAACATTCTCACCTCTTTCTGTGTCGTTGGGGGTCTCATTCCTTTGATAATCCTGATTCTTTCTGTTGTCACCTTTCTCATCCCTTTTTCAATCTTATGACCTAGATACTGTACTTCTTGTTGACAAAACTGTAGTTTAGATGGGGACACCTTATGTCCTCCTTCTGCCAAGTGGTTCAATAATGCAATTGTGTCAGAAATGCAAGCTTCTTTTGTTCTTGATGCCACTAATAGGTAATCAATATATTGAACCAACACAAATTTCTCAGGCATTTTCAAGCTTTCTAGGGATTTCTTCAATATCTGATTAAAAAATGGAAGGACTTTCAGCATACCCCTGAGGAATTCGGCACCATGCCAAAATACGCTCGCCAAACCTGAAGGCAAAAATTGGTTGGCTATCAGGCTGTAATGGAATTGAAAAGAATGCATTGCACAAATCAATGACTGTGTACCATTCAGCATCGTGCGGAATTTGATATAAAATTACAGCAGGATTTGGCACGATTGAACAACAGGGGACAACAATTTTATTCACCTTTCTCAAGTCTTGCACTATTCTAAAGGTTCCATTAGGCTTTTTCAGTCCCATTATAGGTGAATTACATGGACTACTCATTATTTCTTTTAAAATCCCTTTCTCAATCATTTTATCAATTACTGGCATTATTCCTTCAATAATTTCTGGTGTCAATTTGTATTGTGGGGTATTCGGGTAAACTGCCTCTTCTTTTATAGTAATTTTTACAGGATTTACTCCTTTCATTAAACCTATATCTTCGCCTGTAAAATCCCACACCTCAGTCTTAACTGTTCCTTTCAAATCAATAGGAATTTTCTCTTCATCAAACACAGGGAACGTGTCACTTTTTCCTGATTCAATTACTGACATGGTCATTTTATACAAAACATGTCATCTGATGTCTGGAAAGCAATGCCATCTGGGGTACAGTAAATGGCACAATTCATTTTGCATAATATATCACGTCCAAGCAGATTTACAGGACTGCTATTGCACACCACAAAACGGTGCATCTCTTTAAAGGGGCCAATTTCCACCTCTACTGGTTGTGTGAGAGGGGCTTTAATTTGTCTGTTTGCCACACCTACAACTTGGATATATTCTCCTGAGAGAGGAAGGTTTGGAATTTCCACTGATCTAACAGTAGAACGGGTAGCACCAGTGTCCACAAGCAAAGTAACACTTACACCATTCACCTTTCCATCCACAAAGGGACCTGACTGATCTACCTCTAGAGTTATGCCAAGCACGCACTCCTCTTCCTCTCCTAGGCACCGTCATAAACTTTCATCCGATTAATTTCCATCCGGTCGTAGCCAATACTGTGAAACAGCAGCTGCGCGCGGCAATTTCTTTACCTGCTCTCCACCGTAGAATCCTGTCTCTGCACTGTATCTTTGAGGATTTACACTCTGTGGGAGAGGTGGCTGTGGCACCTGACTCTGTTGAGTAACTACCTGTTGCTGTGGCGGTGACTGGTAACTCACCTCATTCTGCACCTGTGGATTCAATTATTTATTTTCGGTATTCATTTTTGGAGGTAATTTATACTCGTTCTTCCAATGCCCTAATTTTCCGCAATTATGACATGGCTATTTCTTTTTAGCTTCCTCTATATTCATCTGACCTTTTCCTTTACCAATGTTAGGTTTCATCTTTGTCTGCCCTGCTTCATTAATTTGATTAATTATCTGAGCTTCTTGCTGTTCTGCAACTTTCACCTGTGCCCACATTGCCTTTTCTTTGAGCTTACGTTGCCTAGCGTCAATGTCATCACTACAATATTTTGCATATCTCAGTACCTCATCTACTGTACTGGATTGCCAACACAACATATGCTGCTTAATCATTTCACTTATCTCGGGTTTCAGCCCATACACAAATCGATATACAAAGTGACTCATATCCTTTTCACTCAAGGTCTCATATCCCCTATACTGTTTGAAAACTAGAAGTAGCCTTTCATAATAAGCGTGCACAGATTCTTTAGGTTCCTGAGTCGTTCTATCAATCTTTACCCAATCCGTTTCTTTTGGAGGAATCTTATTTTTCAAAAATGTTATGGCCTGCTCATATTTCCTCATTACTTCCGGACCTGGGGCTCCTGTTTTTGCATCTCTAGGGTATTCTTCCTTTGGCCAGTCAATTGTAATTTTACATTCTGTCCATAAATCAGCAGGTACAACAATCTCAAACAATCCATCCAAATCTTCCCACAAAACCTTTGAAACCTTTACAAACCTTTCTACTTGCCTGTACCATTCTACAGGTTTTTCTCGCAATCTTGGGAAATCATTTGTAAATGACAATATATCTTGTCTGGACAACGGGACATGCACATAACCTCCTCCCGGAATTTCTCTCATTGGACATTCTACTACCACTGGTTCTTTTTCTTTTACAGGGAAAGCTAACGTTGCTTTATCAGTCGTTTCGTCTTTTTTCTTTATCCACCTATTTCTCCATCGGTCTACGTCTCCCCATTTTCTCAGCAATACAATTAATTCTTTTATCTGAGTTAACCGTCCTGATGTGTTCAGATTCTCTATATCTTTCTCAGTGAAATCTACTCTGTAGGGTTTCTGTAATCCTCTAATCTTTGCAAAATCTACTCCTAACTCATGTGCTGTTTCTTCCAATTTGTCATGCAAATTCTTGGCTCTCCAAGTAATACTTTTGCACATAAACATTAATTCGTCATCCTGATATGTTTTTAGTCTATCTGTACCAATTGTTCCAATAATCAGTTCTTCCATATCTATTTTTAATCTAACCACATCCAAAAGTTGCGGTTCTTTATCTTTCTTTTGCAAAGTCCTAACCCACTCATTTAATTCTTCCGCAGTTGGACCTACAGGGGTTTTAGTTAAATCTATCCTATCCACACTTCTCTCTGGTGTTTCTGTTGCTGATTCAGTTCCCATAGGAATTCTATTTATTGGACTCTGATTTATCGTTAAATCTGTAGGTGGAGTTGATCTAAGCAAATCTTTTGTCTCACTAAGGTCAGGATAAATCTTTTCTCGTACTTTCTGCATACTGGAATTTAAAGGAATCGTTAATGAATGTTCATCTATTTTTTGATTTTCAAATACTGGTATCACAGGACCTATGGTTACTGGCACAGTTACAACTTCTACATTCCTGGTCAATTCTTTTATCTTTTCAGCTAATTCTTTAGTTGATCTTGCTAATTCTGAAGTATTAGGTTCTTAGTCTGTGGTATCTTCTGTTTATTTGATGGACTATTTATTTCAGAAAATCGTTTTGGGGTTTCATTAATTTCAGTCTCCATTGGCGTGCATTCGGTGTCACCACTGTAGAAGCCTGTTGATACGGAGGGGGTATTTTATTTAATATGTCTTCCAACACTTCGTCCTCTGTATCACTAACTCCATATCCACTCCTTTCTGGCAATACATGTTTCTTTTTCTCAGTACACTTTCTTCCCACCATTTCATCTACTGTTCTAACAGGAAACATACCATCCCACATATCAGCGTATCTCCATCGTCTCATCCTATTTTCATGATTTGAAACCCACTCTCTTCCTCGAATATAACTGTCCTCTTTTATATCTCTGTGTCTCTCTCTCTCTCTCTCATACATCTCATCTTCCCATTCATTTAAAGCTTCAAGTTGTGTCGGTCTCGGTTCAAGTTTCATCATCTTCTCTCTTAAATTCCGTAATATAGCTATACTAAACAAACCTGTTTCTGTAAATGCTAATACTCCATCATTTTTAGTATATTTCACCCAATTCGCTAACCAAATACAAGTGTGATAACCATATTTCGTTATCATGTGTTCGGCGGAGGAAGTACTTTTCCCTCTCTTGTTACAATATCTTTGTCTTTCTTAAAAAGATTCTTGACCTTTGTAAATCATGAAGGTTTCTCTTTTTCTTGTCCATAGTAATAAGCCATATTTCACAATTATTCGCTGAAGCAAAGTCATACACTTTTCTCTAATCTGCTTGAGTATTCTGTCCTATCCCAGCGCGAACCACCCTAACGCACCAATCAAAATGCTCCTACGTCACACTCACACTGACTATCCTTGCGTGAATCACACTAACGCACCAATCAGAACGTCTTATGTTCTTCCGCAACTGTCCAATCCCAGCGCGGTTCTTGCTGATGTCAGCTCTACTCCTGCCTCTGCTGACCCCTCCTTTACAAAATTATCGGAACTTATTTTTATAACCTTTTCTTCGACAAAATCTGTTAATTACAACACAAAACACATTTCCATTGTCTGTTTCTCTAAACCAAAGAGATAGTTTGTCCAAACATTCAAGATTACCATTTGTTCGATAAGTGTAGCACTTCCCTCTACCTTACCCTTCTCTCAAGCAAGAAGTAAACCCGTTTCTCTGGGGATAAAACACATGCGGAGACTATACTGCTCCTGAGAATTAAGGCCAGAGTTTCACAAGAATACCTGTCGCTATCTCACTCAACTCAACTCATACATGAATTCCCTATCATAACACAATCCTGTGTTATCACCAAATTAAATCAGACAATGCACAATTCCATGTGACTTCTCTTGTCACATATATCCACTTCCTACTTCCCAGAAGCTTCAAAATTCCAACTACATATAACGTAATACAAACTCAACATGTAGTGTTAAACATATAACATTAATAATCAATAATCGATAATCAATAATCTCCAAACTGACCTATAGAAACCATAACTCTGCTACCAAGAAATCTGATCCAGCGGGTCTAACATAAAACCCTTTTCTCGTGTCACTAACCCAGGAAACTCTTACCATTTACTCATCGGTGGGGCCCGTAACACCGCAAACACACATATTTACACAGTTTTCTGGATCAGTGATAAATAGACGAGCTGCAAGACATGCGGGGTACCTTATTAACCTATACAATAAATATATACATTATATACATTGAAATTTGATAGCTGTCAGTTCCAAAAACATCAAGGTATTCCGCTATTTGGTCGATGGACCAACTAGTAGGAATCAGTTGATGGCGATTAAGTCCAGCTCAATCACAATTTAAAACCTTCAACATTTATTTGTCATGACTTTTATTCTAATAACCACAGACTTGAGTTTATATTTTCATAAGATTTTATCTAAATTCATTTAAAGAGAAATTGAAATTAAGTAAGTTTTATTAGGCAAATACATTTAAGCATTATTTCAATACATTTAAGCAAAGGAAATTTAGAAAAATGGAAAATACTCATTACCCCTTGGCCATAGGGCGATGATGAGAATGGTTCACCAGAACATGAACCGCAGATCACAGACGGTCTCGTTCCTTTTCCCCATCAGAGTTCAAAGTCCAAAATTTTTCAAAGTCTCTTGCACCATAAAAAGAAAAATCGTCTCAACTGACAGCATGTCGTGCTGAGCAACGGTGCGAAAAGTAAGCCAACAACAACTCATCATAAGCACAGGCTCTTTTTATACCCTTTCACTAACTTTCTATACCCAAAATTGAAACATTTAGGGGCTACATCCACTTCTGATTGGTCCATTGGAGGGGTGATGATGGTCACCTCATTGTCCTCCTAGCTCAAACTAGTTCGCAAAGTCCTGACTCATTCCGGGGTTCACATGACTTCATAAAATATTCACATTTATACTTTGTTAAACTATTGGTTACATTCTTCCACAGTCATGAATGTGCTCATCCTCTGGAGCTCAGTTCTCTCATTCGTTCCCAGGCTTTTAGAATAGTCTCTTTGGCACAACTCCTGTTGCAGGCCAGGCTGGCCTTGACAACTCTCACTCCGGGCATAGGCCATACACTCGTGACTGAATCTTCCATTCTGTACATGCGCGGGGGCCATCTTAATTTTCTTTTGCGCCGTCGCACTTCACAGCAGCCATTTTTCAGGCAAGGCCTAGCAGACCCGAATCGGAACTAAAACAAAAGCAAACATAACAGAAATTAGATATAGAAAAATAAACCCTTCTGTTTACTAGCAAAGCGACATTCAAAGCCATTTTACTTACCATCTGCATTTTATGCCACAATATAATTCTACTACAGACAAAAATACATGCAATTTACTCTTCTTTTCTACGCAATCACAACCTATGTTAATTTAATTCACATTTTATTAATAAATTAGAATTTTGCAAATAGCAGTTAGGTTCCCGCGTGTAGTGTCTAAATAAAAGGTGCATTTGTTGATTAGTATACATGCTTCACACAGTTAAAGTTATGAGGTTATTAACTTCGAAGGGGGTACAAAAGTTTTTTGTATTTCCCCTGCTCCATCATTTACAAGCATCTGCTGCAGAGTTTCCTGTGCTGGACCCTGTGGTGAGAGTGGAAGATAGCCTTTTTTTCTCTTTCCTCTGTTGTGTGTTATTCTTTTCTTGACCCTTTTTGGTTTCCTTTAGTGTTGTGCTGTTTTTTTCTCTTTTTCAGGTGTTGCAGTGCCCGGGTTCTGTCGGAGGAGCGTGATGAGTTCTGGGCCACCAAGTAAGTCCAATATTATCCGCACAATTTGAAATAGTGAATTCCACTGAGCTAACTGGACACAGCCTCAGTCTACCGTGGCATTTAAAGCACTGAGTGCAACAAGGCCAATTCCATTGTTCAATCAAATGTCCCTTCATAAATAACTGGAAAAATGAATAGATGAACAGTTTAAGTGGGTAGAGAAGTAAATAACATCTGATAATTCATTAAAAGTATTACAAATATCTCATTGTGATGCCAGCCTTTGCCGCAGAAATTGTAAATTGATAGTGTTGGCTGCTTCTGAGAATCTGTGCCACAATATATGTGCAACTTATGTTTCTTTCTTAAATATTAATTACATTTGCTCTCACATCCTTGAGTTCCAGTGATCCGAAGCTCCCGATCTACACAGTGTCCCAGAGTTGTTTCACCACTATCAGAAATGCTACTCAACTGATTTCCTAGCTTTTTTTTGTCAATACTTTCTTTGTGCAAATTATACGGTCATAAATAATTTTTCTTTGTGTTCATTTACAATCTCTGACTCCATTTCTACAGGTGACTGAAGCATGAACAGAAAAAAGAAGGTTTAAATTTAGTAAAACACAACGAAAAGGATTATTTCAAGGAAAGTTAAAACATTCTCGAGCTCTAGAGGAGAAACACATTCTATGTGCCAGGAATGGTGAGGATGTTGGAGAGGAAGAAACTGGTGAATGTGAAAGTTGTCAAATCCCTAAAGGAAAATGACCATAAATGTTTACCAAGTGTCAGTAACTGAGATTAAGGAGAACATTGGCCACAATTGATACCCACGCAGTGCACTTGAGAAAACTCAGTGCTGTAAATTCTGTTTGATGGTTTATGAGAAATGCTTTGGAGACCCAAACCCTCCCCAACAGATCAGCATCCGTAGACGTGTTGTGATGTGACAGAACCGTCAAAAAGACTAATATCCACGGTTTCCAAGCGCAAGCTTTTGTCTCCGTCTCCTGTGATTCAGAGGAAAGAAAAGATTGTTTAAAAGAAACAAATTGTAAATGCTCTTTCTCAGATGTTGTTTCGCCAAAGATGCTGGATTATCATTTCCAATATAGGAAGATTTTCCCACCAACTCTGACTCTTGGGTTGATCCGAGTAGTTTCAAAGTGTCCTGTAACTCCAAAGTCGATCATGTACCTGTCTTAGCCACTGAGCAAAAAAGCATATACTGGCAAAGAAAGTATAAAAGGGGCCAGTGTTACGCTATTGATAATTCATAAACCACCCTGGCATGCCCTAATCATCTGTCATTACTTGTATGAACGAACATACCTAACAGGCAAACACTAAAGCCCAAAGACCTCATCAGTGCTTTTAAAACTCCTAAATCAAATGTGATAAACTAGAATCACTAAATGAGACTAATTAAACTTGAGAGAATTCACCCGGGCATAACTTGGAGAAAATGAATCCATGAGGAGCATTTTAGTAAATACAAGGGGCTCCTCGGTGAACGTTTATAAGACAAGTTAGATCGGTGCCTTTAAAGGTAGGGAAATGATCTCCAGGTAAAAACTATCATTAGTTAGATACATATGTTAAGACGAGCATCTGCAGTGTAGTTTAGAAGTTAATGCTGAGTTGTAACATAAACAAGTAAGTAAGTCCGTTTTTATATAGCGCAGCTACTCACCCTTTCGGGTCTCAAGGCGCTGGGGGCCGGAGTGGAAATTAAGTGAGCTATTGCCCAGAGTCACATGGTGCTGAGCTGAGCTGCCGCCGGAGCCGGGGATCGAACCGTGAACCCTGTGCTCTGAAGTCAGCTGCCCTGGCCGCTGCACCACACCTCTCCACCCAAGTACATGATCAGAAGTCAAATTCAGTCTTAAGATGACATGTATCCAGGAACAAACCCAACTTGGAGAAACAAACAACTCGAATAAGCGTAATGAATGTGGGAACAGCTTTAGTTATCAATCCCACCTTACTAAAAATGAGCAATCTAGCGCTGGACGAAAACCCTATGAGTGTCCTGAATGCCAGAAAGGCTTCAGTCGCAAATCCAACCTTATGGTACATAAAAGAACCCACACTGGGCATAAACCGTATCAGTGCTCTGAATGCTGTAAAAGCTTCAGTAGCAAATCCAATCTCACTTTACATGAAAGAACCCACACTGGGCATAAACCGTATCAGTGCTCTGAATGCTCTAAAAGCTTCAGTTACAAATCTAGTGTCGCTATACACGCAAGAACCCACACTGGACAAAAACCATATCAGTGCTCTGAATGCTGTAAAAGCTTCAGTGGCAAATCCAATCTCACTTTACATGAAAGAACCCACACTGGACAAAAACATTATCAGTGTTCTGAATGCTGGAAAAGCTTCAGTAGCAAATCCAATTTCACTTTACATGAAAGAACTCACACTGGACAAAAACCTTATCAGTGCTCTGAATGCTGGAAAAGCTTCAGTCAGAAATCCAACCTTACGGTACATGAAAAAACCCACTCTGGACAAAAACATTATCAGTGTTCTGAATGCTGTAAAAGCTTCAATCACAAATCCAACCTTACGGTACATGAAAGGACCCACACTGGGCATAAACCGTATCAGTGCTCTGAATGCCAGAAAAGCTTCAGTCGGAGAATATCTCTCTCTCACCATGAGAGAACTCAAACTGGGCACAAACCTTATCAGTGCTTTGAACGCCGGAAAGGATTCAGTCAGAGATCCAGTTTAATTGAACATGAGGTAACTCACACTGGGCAAAAACCTTATGAGTGCTCTGAATGCTGGAAAAGCTTCAGTAGCAAATCCAATCTCACTTTACATGAAAGAACCCACACTGGACAAAAATCTTATCAGTGCTCTGAATGCTGGAAAAGCTTCAGTCAGAAATCCAACCTTACTGTACATGAAAGAACTCACACTGGGCACAAACCGTATCAGTGCTCTGAATGCCAAAAAAGTTTCTATCACAAATCAGGTTTAACTGTACATCAGAGAATCCATACTCGGCTCAAACCGTATCAGTGTTCTGAATGCCAGAAAAGCTTCAGTCATAAAATAGCTCTCACTTACCATGAGAGCACTCACACGGGGCACAAACCTTATCAGTGCTCTGAATGCTGGAAATGCTTCAGTCAGAAATCCAGCCTTACTGTGCATGAAAGAACCCACACTGGGTATAAACCGTATCAGTGCTCTGAATGCCAGAAAACGTTCTATCAGAGATTCAGTTTAATTGAACATGAGAGAATCCATACTGGGTTCAAACCCTATCAGTGCTCTGAATGCCAGGAAAGCTTCAGTCGGAGAATATCTCTCACTCACCATGAGAGCACTCACACGGGGCACAAACCTTATCAGTGCTCTGAATGCCAGAAAGGATTCAGTCAGAAATCCAACCTTACTGAGCATGAAAGAACCCACACTGGGTATAAACCGTATCAGTGCTCTGAATGCCAGAAAACGTTCAATCAGAGATCCAGTTTAATTAAACATGAGAGAACTCACACTGGACAAAAACCTTATCAGTGCTCTGAATGCTGGAAAAGCTTCAGTCAGAAATCCAACCTTACTGTACATGAAAGAACTCACACTGGGCACAAACCGTATCAGTGCTCTGAATGCCCAAAAAGTTTCTATCACAAATCCGGTTTAACTGTACATCAGAGAATCCATACTCGGCTCAAACCGTATCAGTGTTCTGAATGCCAGAAAAGCTTCAGTCATAAAATAACTCTCACTTACCATGAGAGCACTCACACGGGGCACAAACCTTATCAGTGCTCAAGATGCCAGAATAACTTCAGTCATAAAATAACTCTCACTAGACATGAGAGAACTCACACTGGGCACAAACCTTATTAGCTCTCTGAATGCTGGAAAAGTTTCAGTCAGAAATCTGGTCTCACTCAACCTGCGAGAACTTACCTGGGAAAAACCTCGTCATTGTTCTAAATGCCAGGGAAGCGACAGCTGGAGATTCAGTTTGATTCAACATGAGAGAACCCACAACGTAAAAGAAAATGATCCGTGCTCTCAATGTGACAATAACTTCAGTTGTACATGCAACCTCTCTACATGAGAGAGACAATGTGGGAGACTAAAAGGTGCTCACTGTAAACCCTGAGGAGGAGCTTTCAGCATCACAAAAACTTCAGATGAAGCAGCCACAAAGACATCAATCCATTGATTGTCCTGCAAACTCTACTGAGAAAAGCACACAGCTCGGGATAGAAATGCTTGAATTAACCTCATTTCTTTGTAACTATTTGTGGCCTCATTCCATTCAGTGTGTTTTGTTCCCTGAGTGTTTATAAGCCATGGCTCCAACCCACAAAGTCCATTCGATCCTGAACTTTGAGGCCACGCCCCTATGATCTAGAATCCAAGTAACTTCAAACTGTTTCCAGCCTTAATGAGCCTCCCCAGGGGGCTGCAGCAGGAGTCCCTTTGTCATAGGTCTCTATGGGACCAACGTCTGTTCATGTCTGTGCCACGTAGGGCTGATCATTGAGAAAAACTAAAAGTGATGGAATGACTGGTAGTTGTTTTCAGTAACATCCCACCACATCTTTCTCTAGTCTTTGTACTACTGCAGACAAGGCCAACCATATTGAAACTATTCTTGGCTCCACCATAAATAGTCCTAATGACTTCTGTTCCGAGGGGACACAGCCTCGTATTACAAATATCCACACGAGTGACCTCTTTCCATGTTCTTTTTGCTACAAATGGAACCTGCTTCTCATCTGCTGAGGACAGTTTCACCAGCTTTACAATCTCGTCAGATACACCCAAGAGAGTCTCACAGATAATCAGACCTATTCATAAACTACAATAGGACTGACTAAAATACAACAAAAAGCGATTCACAAACTACGTGCAGTCATTCTGCCTCTCCTGTCTTTTTCTTTGTGGAGTTGTCTGCCCCGACTGCAGAGTTTCCGCACATGTTAGTATACTTTTTAGTAGTAAATGTGGCAGTGACAGAGGGGAGTGCCTGTAAAATGTGAAATACTTATGAATAAAGGGGAGGGGCTAAGGCAGGAGTAAGGAGGAGTATACGGAGGGGTTTGGGAAGGACAGGCACTCACCCACTAAGAAGTATGCCCATTTCTATTTACGAACCACACTTATAAAGTCTTTACAGCCATAATGTACCTAAGACAGTCGTAAATGCCCTCCCGCTCAGAGCCGGAGTAAGTCCAACATCACACATGGCCATCCACTGGAACTGCAACTAGTTACAAATAAAAAATAAAAAATTCAATTGCAAAAATATCTCAAAAGAAAACTTTTTATTATTTTAATAAAAATATGTTTTTTAATTTAAACACTGATATAACGTTCATTTTTACTTAGGTATAATTACATTTGTTACAATTAATTCTCTACATCACAATTAATAATTATGAATACATAATAAAATGTTGCTTAACTTTTAATTTAGGCTTTAGAAAAATACACTTTTTTATATATTCAACTTGGGTGAAGCTCTCCCTGTGTAAAAAATGTAGGGAACATTTTACAAGTTCATCAAACTTGAAAAAAATAAAATATTTTTATGTTAAATATGAATGTAAATTTGTTTTATAACAAATAAAAATGATACAACACTATTAACTTGAAATTTAATTAATTTTAAACATGTTTTTGCAAAGGTTTGTATGAAAAATCCCATTTCAAGTAAAATCATTGTTTTTCTATTATGCACTCATAATTACTAAATTTCCTTTCGCAACTCTGTTCAGAGGCGGAACTGCCTTACAAAAAGTTATGGATAGAATTAATTGAAATTATTTATTTAATAGTTAACATTTTTTATTTATTAAAAGGTTAACAAATTTTATCATGAAATAATTATTTTTAAAATATAGGTAATTTTGTAACAATCGTTTGAATTTATATGCAGTTTTAGAAGGCATTACCAGTGCTCGGCTATGCGTGGTGCTGCATTTATGTAGCACCACCCATAGTTCATTTATGCTTCAGTAAGTTAATTTGTACATTTTGCTCCACATCTATTTAAGGGTGTGCAGACGTGCAAGTCCACACTTGAGTAACTTTAACGTAATGGTGAATAGCTAAAAGTAGGAAAGTTACTCTATGAGCTTCCTTGCACGTATAGATTACTCACAGGTGTAAGGTACCTTTGTGAATAGCCCTCGACGCGTCCAACTCGACCTGAGTGTTTCATTTTTGTGGTAACGCTAAAGTGGACGCGGGCACTTGGACTTTTATTAGAGTGAATGGGATGATCGCAGCTGTTGTAACTGCCTGAAGTTTCATTCATTTTGATGGCCGTGGATTCAGGTTCAACTTGATGACGCAACTCTACACTGTGGGAATTTTGCACTTCAAGCCACTTCTGTGCAGCTCATCACCTTCTGAGACTGATTCAGCCAAAAACCTTGCATCAAATTCCAGTGTTAATCATCACCAGAGACTAGACTTACCTTTCTCCCCTCGAGCATAGCTAGCGAAGTCAGCTACAATTTTGTAGGTAACTTCCTGATTGATTCAGTGGATCGGCTTTTTTTTAAATTCATTTACCTTTTTGTTTGGTTTTGTCAGTTGTTTTTGCTAATTAATAATCCTTTAATCACAGCCCTCCTTTAGATTTTGCTTCTGAGTAATTATTAAATATTCTTTTTATCTAAACTTGGTTTGAATCTTAAAGTTCCTTGTCTATTTTTAATAAACTGTATTGAAATTTGTGACTTCCACTGTTTTGCTTTACCTTCGAGCGTGCCTTAGGCCATACTGCTCAAGCCACGTTACCCAAAGCGAGCTAAGAACACTTTAGTAGAAGACACATTTACCTTTGTTGACCAAAGTTTGGGAAAAACAAAGCAGGCTGACTCCAGAAAGCACACTGCCTAGCTGGAAAGGTTACTCTCTTAGGTGGCATCTTCACCAACTGTAGATGCAAAAAGCAAAGATTATGAGGGAAGCTGTTGGTATCTGTGCCCCCAGAATTCGAGACTGCCTCCCTCTCTCAAACAGTTGAAAGAGCTGAAGATGCACCCTGATGCACCTTCATGTCTCAGCAATTAAGACTGCTCGCTCCTGTCATACAACACTCACACTGTTACCTGAATCACACTCCCTGTGCAATGTACAAACTTTTACATAAACAAGTTGTGTTGTGCTTTGTGAACAGGCTTTCACCCTCCTTTGTATGTAAATGAGTTTCTGTGATCAGACACCTCAGGCTCCCATCTCTTCTAGTGCGGATGATAATGTGAGAACTGTAACGAGATCACAAACAAGGGCTGTATTGAGAAATAATAGGCTTCCAAGTCACACAGTAGTTTGTAGTTCTTTATTAGTCTTTTAAATGTACATCCCCCCATCCTGTTCCAAGGTAGAGTATAGTTTGCGAAGCGCGACTCTCTTGTGGCCCGCTCCCCAGATTAAGTCCATAAGAACAGAAACAGAGTCCAATTTCCTAAAGAAGCGCCGGGGCGGGTAAACTGGGGGGGTCGAGAAGCAGTATAAATGTATTAACAGCATTTTTGAAACTGCCACTCTACCCATGGGTCGATAGTGGCAGCGGGCCCCAAAACGACAGGGAGCTGCAAACATTGGACATCACCTAAGTTGCCCTGTATAAGTTCTTCATCGGTGTGGTAAGTTCACCGCTAAATACCTGAAGATGTCATGGTGCCACCCCAGTGCTAATTGGGGCAGCACTTCCTGTTCTAAGTTGTGAGTTTGCGCATGAGATATAAGCTGGATTTGGTCCAATTTAGCCTCAGTCCAGAAGCCCTACCAAAGTCATCTAGAACCTCCATCACCTGCGGTAGATACGCCTGCACGTTCCTGAGGTACACAAATGCATCATCAGCATACAGTGATATGGCCTCTCAATTTGGCTCACTCTGTATACCGATTGCTGGGTCCTGCGAACGAAACAGGCCAGCGAACAGGTCCATGGCTAGGGCAAAAGTAATCGACAGCGGGCATCTTTGCCGCGTGCTTCAAAAGAAACTGAGATCTTTGCCTGTCCGGATGCGGGCCAGTGGGTTGGTGTAGAGGAGATTTATCCAGTGCAATATTTCTGGCCTAGTTTCATGCGCATCAGAACTTTCGCTAAGTAAAACTACCCCAGGGTTTCGAAGGCCTTCTCTATATTTAGTGAGAGTGCTGTGTATGGAGGCAATTCATGAAGATTCTTTTCCATCAGCCGGAGAGGCGTCATAGGTTTAGACACATTTTTCTCCCAGGTACAAAAACATTCTGGTCTTGGTGCCAATATAGAGAGGCAGGGGAGCAACCTGTTTTTAAGGACTTTCCTGCAAATCTTGTGGTCGGTGTACAGTGGCCAGTAGGAGTGTAGCTCCAGGGGGTCCCTGTTGGGCTTAGACAGGACCAATACAAAAGCATCTGTTAGAAGGTGGTTCTGACACTCTGGGCCACCCGGATTTTTCGCTTTTTGAGCACCTATTTGTTGAGCTTTTACTGTGGGAGAGCCTCATAAGTTGGGACTCACCCACAGTGAACTCATGATGAAAGAGACTGCATGTGGGTTTTACTGGTGTCCCCCTAGCTTGACTAGGCCGCTGCGCAGCAGCGGGAGTAAGGGGCATCGGGCTGGTTACCTGCAGACACATGTGTACATGCGTGTGCACACGTGTATGGGCTGCGCAGGGGAGATTCCTGGCATGCGCAGCCCAGGAGCAGCTACAAAGTGAATGGTGTGGCAGGACTTATGCAGAATTGGGTGGTGACATGGAATAGGCTTTATACACTGGGAAGAAACATGCCAGGGAAAGTCAGTGTGTTTTACTGTTTTCACTTCATTATTCTCCTATGTGGAGCCCATGGACTAGTGACACTTTCCTAAGGCCTACAAATTCCAGACACGCACTAAAGTCCACTGTAACTTGTGTGAGAAGAAGTATTCTGCAGAGTCCAAAGTCATATTTGTACTGCTTCTGGGTCATCCAGAAATGTTATATTTCTCTGAGTCAGCTCATAACCAGGGCCTGGCTGGGGGCTAACTCTGCCAGGCTGATTTAATGACCTTCCTCTCCAAGCCGTGGCCTCAGAGGCCCAGTCCAGCACAACAAGCATTCCAAGGGCGAGGGCCTCCACGCCAAGAAGAGAATATGGGTGGAGCTACAGGTTCATCCATCAGTAGCTGACACCTGGTGCCAGGCACCAGGCCCCTCTGGAGGGAAGGCAGCCTGGGGGGGGAAGGGGCTCTCAGAGACCATGTGGCAGGAGACCCTGGACGCCGCCATTTTGAACAAACCCAGAGGCCTGGACAGGGAGCAGGGGCAGAGAAGTGATGTGTCGCTGTGTGATAGGGCAAACAGAGATTTCCTGCCAGCCCCCTCCCCAATTCTTTAAAAGTGTTTGCACAGGAAGAGAAGCTCTCTCTGGGGTGTGGTCTGCTGAGGCAGAGGGTGCTGGAGCCGGGCGCTATGGGCAGTTGGAAGGAGGAACCCCCTGACTGTCCCAGGATCCTGAACAGTGCCAGGAGAAGAGTCCAGGACCAGTGCGCAGAAGCAGGGGCCTCTGCGCAGGGAGAAGAGAGGCCCAGGAGGAGAGCCAGGCAAAAGGCTGGTGCAGGGAGCCAGTGAAGCCAGCTCCCTGCTGAATCCACCCTCTTGGAGACCAGGAGGGCAAAGGAAAGTGCTCCCAGTGGCTGGGGTGAGCCACCAGGAGCAAGAAGAGGCCAATATCACCAAGACCAGAATGTAGGTGACATTTGACCTCTGCTATCGCGCTCCCTGTGAAAATGTGCCCAGGGGCCCGGGACCCCATCCCCGTGCCCCAACGAGGAGGAAGTGGTGCTCGTGGGGTGCCAGGAGCCCACCCTGGCCCCCGCAGAAGAGGCAAGTCGGGGAGCGCCGGCGCGATCCCCGTGAAGCTGGTTCGGGGGTCCGGGACCCCATCCCCGGGCCCCGAAGCAACAGCGCCCCCGTGAAGATGGTCCAGGGGCCCGGGACCCCATCCCCGGGCCCCAGAGAGAAGGAGTAAGCCGGGGGAGTGCAGCCGCACTCCCCTGAGGACTGACCGGGCCATCATGAGTCTTCGGGTCTGCCCGCCGGAGCGGGCAGACTAGAAATGTGGTGCCGGCTCCCACGGCAGCACGCAAGGGTGCTGGCCATGCGGGGAGCCGGCGGGGGCATCCGGGGGTGGGCTCCCCGGGCTGCCCTCCAACGGGAAGGCATGCGGGGGTCCCGGGTGGGACCGGGACCCCGAACGGAGCGAGAGGTGTGCAAGGGGCCTGGGTGGGACCGGGCCCCCGAAAATGCACAGATCGGCCGGGGGTGGCTCCCCGAGCCATAACACTCACCTGGGGGTCCGGGTGGGACCGGACCCTCCACCCAGCACGGACGCGGCCGGAGGCCCATATCGCGGCTCTTCCCGGAGCAGCAGTAGAGCCGCTACTATGATATTCAAGAGTGCCCATAATGCCTTGCAGGCCAGGACCGGACTGCAAGGGCAAACCACGTTTCCTCTACTTGTGGTGGCCCCAGGAGGACGGGGTCACCACCACACGTGTGCAAAGGTGCAGAGGGAGCTGCTGGAGAAGCGCAGTCTCCCTCCAGCACGAAGAGACGTCCCCCCCTAAGTCTCATGCGGACTAAGAAGAATAACCCCTCAAGGGCTCAGCAAGGAGTCATCTGCATCTCCATGGCTGGAACTTTTGTTCTTCAGCTGGGGGAGCTTTAGGGACTGCCTCAAGGAGTGAAATGCTGAGTCGGGGGATGTCTGGAGAAGGGCATCCCCTGGAGGTGAAGCGGTGTAATTGCACCTGTAGTGCATTTACTAACGTTAGTTATTTCTTTCAGAGGGACCGAAGGTCACATGTGTAATGTCAAGTACCTGTGTAAGGTGATGTCATAAGCAGAGTGGGGTTATGTTGCCAGGCATTCCTGTTAGGGTGTCTGGCTGTATATGCTTAATCCTGTGATTTCATCTGTGATACCTTTAGAGGGTGTAATTGCAACGCATTCTAACGTCTAAAAAATGTGATGAGTACTGTCATTCTAAAGTGATGCTTAAACATGTGTTCTTGCTGCTACGCTTAGGTGAAGAACCCAGACTGGTAGCCCTTAAGATGTAGAGGTGTATACTTCATGGTCAGTAGGAAATGCTCCGTCAGGGTTGTGTGTCACCAGGGCAGGTGTACCTATTTTAAATGCTTGTTGAGCTAACAGGGTGGGTCGCTGCTGGAATGATGCACAGGGCCCTCGCTCCAGGTTAGGTTCAACTAACTGCATTTGGGGGCAAGATGATGTGCATACATGGGAGTGGTGGTACTAGACCCCACCCCCCTGCGGGAGGGGTGGAGATGTTATGCAATGTCACAAAGTAATTCCATCAGCTTATGTATATTTGTAAATTGGTGCATAGTATTGAGTAGTGTGTGTACACACAGCCTGGTATACAGACGTTTGGTACTACAGGAAAGCCTGGTTTATATCTGCTTGTACATTCAATATCTCTCCCACCGGGGATCTACTGGCATTTCTGGGGGTCTTTGGGGTCAACGGCCCTAGGAGCCATGCTAGTGTTGTATATTTCCTAGGGTGTCCATAAACGGGCTTTCCAGACTCATGTCCTTATATAGGCACAATTCGCCTTGCCCTTATATAGGCATAAAATCCCAGACCTTATTTAGGCATAAACCATGCACTCCAAATACAGGCATGGATTCCGACATCCGTCCACCCTAGCCTCACAACGAGTTCATGAAAAAACAGACCCTTAGGCTGCGGGAGTTTCCCTTGCCCAGGACTATTGATTTCTTCAAGGACTCATATATTATGCATGAACCATTATTCCTTAGGGGTTCATTCATGACGTCTTTCGCTGCCCAACTCACGTCAATGCTAACATTTTCAGGTATAAATATACCTTCCCAAACCCCTGTAAATCAGAGGAGACCTTGACTTCAGAGGAGCCCGATTCCCGGCCGGACGCACTGAGAAGACGCTGTCATTCCTGCACGCAGAGAGTCCAGCTTCCAGTGATCTAACTTCCCTTGCGGGGTGTTGGAGTTCGAGTCCGGAAAGAGATTCCTACCTCTCTCATTCTTCAGGTATGGAGCTGACAAGAACCTAGAGGGACTCTTGGCATACTGGACTCTTGGCATACTAGGCATACTAGGCTTAACATACTCTTAGTATACTAGACTCTTGGCATACTAGACTCTTGGCATACTAGGCGTAACTTACTCTTAGTATACTCTAGTCAGGACTACATCACCTACTTCTACTTCTCCCTACACCTAGGAAAGGTTAGGCACACTGGGTAGAACTAGGATAGAAACGCATCATATGAGTACTCGCATTTTTAGGCTGTGTCATTTTATGTAAATGCATATATGCTGAAAAGATAATGCTAACGCAGTATTATTTATTTCTACTGCTCACTCTGTACATTATTTATCTCGCATACTGTCTTGTGATCATAACAGCACATTTGACTTACAACAGAAACAAGACTGTTCAATAAATCCTTTATTGAAACGCCCGTCTGTTATTTCTGTGTAACTTTCAGAGTAACCAAAACATGCACGACTGAGCTGAGTGAAATAGTTATCTATTGTTTCTACGACTCTGGGACACGTCCTGATTCTGTAAGGGAAACACAGTGGTCATGTTTTGCGGCTGCTAGAAACTACTCCCTTCTTGTCGTCAAGAAGTTTCTAGTGGCCTCTTGAGCTAGCTGGCACAAGTAATTAAGTTTAATATACTCGATAGGGACATACCGACCTTAGTCCTATGTCCTATATGTCAAACCTATAGGATATATTATTCTAATGGGCAGAGCCTATTAGGGAAATAGGAGCTACACTACACTAGTATTTGATAGTGTAGTGTTCCTAGTCTGACCACCGCCTCTCTTTACTCCTTTCGGAGAGAGGTGATTGTGTTCTCGTTTCATGCAGCTACCTTCTGGGCTCGCAAGGCATGTTTTACACCGTGCTACATCTTGATGCACAGGCCTTATGTGACACCCTTAAAGTTTTACCACTCTGTACAAGAAAGAACCCACACTGGGTATAAACTGTATCAGGGTTCTGAATGCCCAAAAAGTTTCTAGCACAAATCCGGTTTAACTGTACATCAGAGAATCCATACTGGGCTCAAACCCTATTAGTGTTCTGAATGCCATAAAAGCTTCAGTCAGAAAATAACTCTCACTAGACACAAGAGAACTCACACTGGGCAAAAAAGTTATTAGCTCTCTGAATGCTGGAAAAGTTTCAGCTTGAATTAACTTCATTCCTTAGTAACTGTTTGTGGCCTCAATCCATTCAGTGTGTTTTTTTCCCCTGAGTGTTTATAAGCCATGGCTTCAACCCACAAAGTCCATTTGATCCTGAACTTTGAGGCCACGCCCCTAGGATCTAGAATCCAGGTAACTTCAAACTGTTTCCAGCCTTAATGAGCCTCACCAGGGGGCTGCAGCAGGAGTCCCTTTGCCGTAGGTCTCTATGAGACCAACGTCTGTTCATGTCTGTGCCACATAGGGCTGATCATCGAGAAAAACTAAAAGTGATGGAAGGACTGGTAGTTGATCTCAGTAACATCCCACCAAATCTTTCTCTAGTCTTTGTACTACTGCAGACAAGGCCAACCATATGCAAACCATTCTTGGCCCCACCCTAGATAGTCCTAATGACTTTTGTTCCAATGGGACACAGCCTCGCATTACAAAGATCCACACGAGTGACCTCTTTCTTCTTTTTGCTACAAATGGAACCTGCTTCCCATCTGCTGAGGACAGTTTCACCAGCTTTACAATCTCGTCAGATACACCCAAGAGAGTCTCACAGACAAACTTTTGTTGGGACGGACGGTCTTTTGGCTTTTTGGAAACCGTTAATCTGGGTAAGCATAAGCTAGTCCGCAATGCATGGGTCATTCTGATCGCATTCCCGTGTTGTGGTGGGGGGAAGGATCTATCTAGGGAGGTATCATGGACAGAATTGAAGACCCCACCCCATATACTCGGCGTTTCCAGGGCTTGTATCAAGGGCTTGGATGAAGTACAACTGTCTCAAACTCAACAACGACAACACAGAAGTCCTCATCTTTGGGAACAACACCTCGCCATGGAATCACACATGGTAGCCCACGGAGCTTTGCACCCCTCCCCCCGCATCAACATACCATACCCGCAACCTCTGCATCATTCTGGATAGCAAGCTATCCATGAAGAAACAAGTAAATGCAGTCTCATCCACCTGCTACCACACCCTTTGCAGGCTCCAAAGATCTTCAGGTGGCTCCCGGCAAACACCAGAAGGACCATCATGCAAGCCCTCATCACCAGCAGACTGGACTCCGGAAGCACAGTCTATGTAAGAATCACTGCACGCCTCCAGATGAGACTCCAGACAATACAGAACTCAGCGGCAAGACTCATACTCAACCTCCCAGAAGGACCCACATCACACCCCATCTCAAGAAACTACACTGGCTCCCGATTCAGATGAGATGCCAGTTCAAGATGCTGGCTCGTGCCTACATGGCCTTGCACAACGAAGGACCAGCATACATCAACAAATGCCTGACCTTCCACCAACCGACCAGACACCTTCGATCAGCTTCCCTCTCCTTCGCAGACACCCCACAGATCTGCTGCACCAACAGCAGAGGACGCTCCTTCTCACATCTGGCAGCCAAGGCTTGGAACAACCTCCCCCTGCACCTCAGGACCTCAACTCTCCAATCAAACCTCCACACAGCAGTCAACAGCTCCAGCGCCTCGAGACCCTCAAGGGTGATTTGCTGCGCTTTATAATGTGTAACTGATTGATTGAATGTGGGCGGGTCTACTCAGCAGAAATTGGTGCAGGTTGCTATTGCGTATATATAGCACAAGCAGGCTGATCGGCGCCCCGCCTTGTAAACCCTCTTCTGCTACATTCTTACTCTCAGGGTCGACTACTGTGCGTTGTGTGATCAGTGGTACTGTTGGGGCGATCCATATGAGAACCCCCCCTTGTGTATGTTGAGTATGAAATGCCAATGACCTGGCCTCTTCACCTATCTTGTACCCTGGCGAGTTCTGTGGTGGACATATCAATCAATCAATCAAACATTTATAGAGCGCAGCAAATCACCCTTGAGGGTCTTGACGCACTAGAGTTGTTTGCTGCTGTGTGGAGGTTTGATCATTCAAACTTCTAGGTCTTTAGTTCTCTTCTGAATTGCTGGAGTGACGGTGTGATCCTGAGGTGCAGGGGGAGGTTGTTCCAAGCCTTGGCTGCCAGGTGCGAGAAGAAGCGTTCTCCGCTGGTGGCTCGACGGATCGTAGGGTGTCTGCGAGGGAGAGGAAAGCTGGTCGAAGGTGTCTGGTCGGTTGGTGGAGGGTCAGGCGTTTGTTGATGTATGGTGGTCCTTCGTTGCACAGGACCTTGTAGCATAGGTCAGCATTTTGAACTGGTATCTGAACATATGTGTTTCTTACAAGTAAGCAATGTGGGTCTGTCTGCGCTGTAGGTCTGACTGTATTAAATGACATTGCCTAGTAGTGCCAATGCCCCGGACATTCCAGGTTACAAAGTTATATGTGGGTTGGTGTGAGTTAGATCTAACAGCCTTACGGTACTCGTCCCCCCAACTTTTTGCCTACATCCTCCATTTTACTGACCTCGTTTTTGCTGGTATTGGGACTCTGTGCACTTTACCAGTGTTAATCATTGCTAAGTGTTTGTGCTCTCTCCTCGAAACATGGTAACATTGGCTTATCCCCAATTGGCATATTTAATCTACTGATAAGTCCCTAGTAAGGTGGTATTATAGGTACCCAGGGCCTGTAAATTGAATGCCACTATTGGGCCAGCAGCACTGAAGGTGCCAATCACTTGAGTATCCCCTTAACCATGCCTCAGGCCTGCCATTGCAGAGCCTCTGTGTACATGTCGACCTGGCAAAATAACCCTTTTGCCAGGCACAAACCTTCCCTTTTTATACATGTAAGTCACCCCTAAGGTACGCCCTGGACAACCAAGAGGGCAGGGTGCAATGTATTTAAAAGGCAGGACATGTACTTTTAAGTTTGACATGTCCCGGTAGTGAAACATTTCCAAAGTTGGTTTTTTATTAATGCAGGGCCTATCTTTCCCATAGGGTAACATTGGGATTACCTTATTACACTTTATAAGTGTAATTTCCAATTGTGAAGACAAACTTTTCACGTTTGGTGTCTCTGGAACCACAATTTAAAATCCAAACCTATGGTGAAGTCGGATTTTAAATTGCAATTCTGAGAATGCCCCATTTAAAAAGTTGACATTTTCTTATGTTAGCACACACAAGGAGATGATGGACGGAGCCCTGAAACTTTTCAGACACTCACCCCCTGTCACAGATCTGGGCTTGAACCCATCATCATTCTTTAGCTCACTTCGCTACCCCAGTTCAGACCCAGCCATATGCAAAACAGTCTTGACCCTGTGCCTCATGGGAACAGTCCAGCCCAAACTGCCAAGCCAGGACTTCCCTGGACCGGAAACAAGCATCCTGGGATCGTTTTCAGGGCAACACCCCTCATCAGCCAGGCTAGCTTGAATCCAGTGGCAAAGTGAGCAAGGGACCCACGTCTGGGCATATCCTGCCAACTTAGGGAGAACAAAGCAAACACAAGGAGATGATGGACGGAGCGCTGAAACTTTTCAGACACTCACCCCCAGTCACAGATCTGGGTTGAATCTATCATCATTCATTAGCTCACTTCGCCACCCCAGTTCAAACCCAGACATATGCAAATCAGTCTTGACCCTGTTCCTTGTGGGAACAGTCCAGCCCGAACTGCCAAACCAGGTCTTCCCTGGACCAGAAACAAGCATCCTGGGACAGGTTTCGGGGTAACACCCCTCATCAGCCAGGCTAGCTTGAATCCAGTGGCAAAGTGAGCAAGGGACCCACGTCTGGGCATACTCTGCCAACTTAGGGCGAACAAAGCAAACACAGGGAGATGATGGACGGAGTGCAGAAACTTTTCAGACGCTCACCCCCAGTCACAGATCTGGGTTGAATCCATTCTCGTTCTTTAGCTCAATTCGCCACCCCAGTTCAGACCCAGACATATGCAAATCAGTCTTGACCCTGTGCCTCATGGGAACAGTCCAGCCCGAACTGCCAAGTCAGGTCTTCCCTGGACCAGAAAAAAGCATCCTGGGACTTGTTTCGGGGTAAGACCCCTCATCAGCTTGGCTAGTTTGAATCCAGTGGCACAGCGAGCAAGGGACCCACATCTGGGCATACCCATCCCACTTAGGGTGAAAAGTGCTGCGGCAACAAATGATGGACGGAATGCTGAATGAATCAAACATTCACCCCCAGTCAAAAGATCTGGGTTAAATCCATCATTCTTTTGCTCACTACGCCGTTCCCCCATGACCCTGGCTTGTTCGCGTGCTGCTTGTTCGTTTGAAGGCTTGCTATAGGAAGTCCTACCCAGCCCTCTCTTCTAACAGGGGTTGTGCCAGTCTAGTCATGGCGGTGTACAGCTTGGGACCTGGGCACCCCTTTCGTCTTCAGCCATTCCCAGGGATCCATGGTGTTTCGAAGATTAGTGCGGCATCTGCATCTACTACTTGCAGTTTGTCTGGGAAAATTAGCGAGTATTTTAGCCCCAGTTGAATCAGCTTCTGCTTGCGTGAGTGACGGATCCCCAGAAGCATTCCACTTCAGGCGTATGGTCCGTATATATATTCCCAGTGCTATTATCAATTTTCCAGGAGCAATTGGTACTCGCCACTTTTAGGATGTGGTTGCGATCCCGCTAATTGAAGAGTTGTGCCACTACTGGTCCGGCAGGGAGTCCGGGGAATAGGCTCTACCTTGGACCCTATGCACCCTTTCTTTTGAGTAGAAGGTCGATCTCTTACTGCCAAGTACTGTGTCAAGGAGCCATTGTTCTAAGAAGAGCTCCATGTTAGGCCGCTCTGCCCCCTCTGGGAGTGCCACCAATCTTATGTTGTTTCTGCGTGACTCTCCGCATCTTCCACCCTGTCTCACAGCTTTGCGACCTTCACCTGCAGGGCGTTGAAGTGTGACTGCATCTCGGTCAGTGTAGGGCGCATTCCTACCAAGGCACACTCATGTGTCTCCAGCCTGACTGTAAGGTTGACCTGGTCAGCCCGAGGCAGCCCCACCTCTATTCCCAGAGCGTCCAGTTTAGGTCTGAGTGTGGCCTTCACATCTTTGATTGCTCGCAAATGTTTGTCAAAGTGCTCTCCCTGGGCTTGTGAAGTCTGTGGGGCAGTGGTCTGTAGTGCCTCTTGTTGGATGAGAAGATGGCGAGGTTCCTTCCCCCCCACTGTCCATGTCCCCCTTGTGCTGTCGTTGTTTTGACCATCTTTGTGCCGGAGCGAGTTGAGAGTGGTCCGCGTCTGAAGTGCTGTGAGGGCCCAGTGCACAACCCTCTATTCAATAGGACGCGTCCACCATAGCAGCCACTCCTGCGAGGTAGGCATAAGGAATCTCCCCTCTGGCGCCCCGCTCTTCACCCCTCTAATCAATAGGACATGTCCGCCCCACCAATCACTGCTGCCAGTTAGGTGTAAGGAATCTCCCCTCTGGTGCCTCGCTCTTCCCCCTCTGTTGCTCACCAATGCGGTGAAGGAGTCCAATGCTCCGTGCTGGGGTGATGATTGGATTCCTCCTGGCTTCTAGTACGGGGGGAAGGTCATCACATGTGGGACCCTTCACGTCATTCTGAATGCTCCATGTCCTCTTTTGTCCCGCCGGCTCAGGGCATCAGGCTCGCTTAAGGTGTTCTCAGCGCATCCCAAGGTGTTAGTCTGCACTGAGAAAGGGAGCAACAATTTGTGTTCACCAGCTGTGCTATAGGGGAGCATCATGCCCAGCCTTCCGTGCCTGTTCCAATGATCAGGGTCCTCTGTTTTGCATAGTAGCCTCCTACGGCCAAGGGAGGGTGGTGCACCCTGTTGTGGTGGGTGGGGACGACCTGCTCGGCATGTATCACAGGCCTGGATCCTGAGATAAAGCAGAGTGCCTCTTGCCTGTGCCCATCCCTTAGTAGGCATCTCCTGCTGGGGGTGCCAAACCAGTGTTATCTAGACCAGCTGCCCTCCAGGCGCGTCTCTGCGATATCTCCCCCTCTACCACTGCCGACTGGCCCCGCCCTCAGATGGCCAGAGCAATCCATGGAAGACCACGGCTACAGATGCATGCAGGCTGCGGCTCTCTGGGTGGGTCATGGCACACTGGAGAGTCTTTCAATAGTGGGGACAGTCTGGCTGCACCTCCCCAGCATCAGTGTGGTCCCTGATGTTCGTTGGTGCCTCTTATGCCTGTAGGGAGCTGTCAGGATGATGTCAGATGGGCTCACCTCAAGAAGCTTCTTCAATCCATGTCCTGCTCAGTCGCCATCTAAGCCAAATCAAAGCTCCGTGTTAAGGTCATGGAAGGGAGAGGTGACTTGAAATATCCTTTTAATGCACCGCAGAGGGTATTTTCTAACTTATGACTCATTGGCTAGGCAGATCAATGTGCCCTTTAGTGTGTAACGGAAAAGCGTAGTCGAGTGATGCTTTGAACATTCAAACTTACAAGAATGAAAGTGTCACAGTCTTGCCCCCACCCTCCCATGACCCCCAAGGGTTGAATTTCAAACCCCCTGGTGCACGGACTCAGTTCAGGACACCAATACGAATTGGAAACCACATTGAACTGTGTCCATACACCGCCCACTGTGCAGTACCGTGCAGGAAGTGTTTTCTGGTCTTTATCATTCCCACTAGGTGATTCAGGGACAAAGCGAAACTCCGAACCCTCTTTCATAAGTGAATAACACTCAAAATTGCATTAAGAAGCATGGGATATGCTTTAAAATATGTACTAATAAAACCTAAGTGTAGTGCATAAAATATGAACGGTAACCACACAGAAGGCGAAAATAAATGTAGTAGTGCCTGACATGGTCAGGGAAATTAATATGAACATTTCTAATATGGTTGGAAAGTTCTATCATCCTACCACCCTAGATCTATTTCCAAGCTCTATGCTAAAACATAGCATAAGCAGTACATAGAAATCGAGTTTCTTAAGATGGATCGCACAGCGTACCTTCCCTCGGTGTTTAGCTGTTCTCTATCACAGCTTTGCCCAGGTATGATATCAATCAATCAATCAATCAATCAATCAGTAATCTTATAAAGCGCAACTACTCACCCGTGAGGGTCTCAAGGTGCTGAGTGTGTGTGGGGGGGT
This sequence comes from Calotriton arnoldi, assembly GCA_963921515.1. Taxonomy (NCBI): domain Eukaryota; kingdom Metazoa; phylum Chordata; class Amphibia; order Caudata; family Salamandridae; genus Calotriton; species Calotriton arnoldi. Next base: position 98,443 of record CAWUFW010013624.1, on the reverse strand, counting down.
GGACCTGCAGCTCAGTCGAAGAGCCAGGTCTTGAGGTCCTACGTGAATTGCGGCAGCGATAGTGATTGCCTGAGGTGCAGAGGCAGAGAGCTCCAGGACTTCGCAGCGAGGTAGGAGAAGGATATTCCTCCAGCCATGGTTGAGGTATGCAGGTCTGGTGTTGTGGAGGGTTTTGTAGGCATGCGTGAGAAGCTTGAAGGTGATTCTTTTATTGACTGGTAGCCAGTGAAGGTCTCTCAGGATGGCCGGTGATGTGGTTGCAGCATGGGATGTTCAGGATTAGTCTGGCGGAGGCGTTCTGGGAGGTCTGCAGTTTTGTTGGGAGTTTCTGGGTGGTGCTGGCGTAGAATGCGTTGGCGTAGTCTAGTCTGCTGCTGACGAGCGCATTGGTGACCATTTTCCTGGACTCAGTGGGGATCCACTTGAAGATCTTATGAAGGAGGCAGAGCGCGTGGAAGCAGGAGGATGAAACAGCGTTGATTTGGTGGTTCATTGAAAGTAACCCTGGGCATAATACTTTGCTACGGTCACAGAGCAAACAAAGTTTGTGTTACTACGCACTACGCAAATAGCACGTAGCAGAGTAAAAAACTGTGCTAATCAACTTAGCGTAGCAGCAGTATATTAAACACATAAATGTTTTGTTAAAGCAATTTTCTATGCTAAATAGCATATAACAAATTCACAAAAATGAACTTTGACAAATAAAATATCAAGCAATGAGAGAGGTGATGATTTTGGTGTCCCCCCTAACCTAGGGGGAGGACCAAGCAGATGCCTTGAACACAAAAAGCATATCATGTGAACGATTCAGTGGTGGTCCCTTCCTCCTAGGACCACCCCAAGCACAGTTATGGGCAAAAATACAATCCCAACCAAAGGCCCTGCAAAGCATTATGGGACGAGATTAGCAGTGGGCAGTGAATATTATAGTGTCCAATATCAAAATAATTCTACAAAGAGCTGCAGTTCAACTAGTCGTTACTAGATGTCCCTCATGAGTCAAATGCAAAAGCATTGAAATTATTAATACATCAAGCTGCAGTTCCACTAGTCGTTACTAGATGTCCTCACGAGTCAAATGCAAAAGCATTGAAACCCTTTCATGAAGCTTTTGCATTTGACTCGTGAGGGACATCTAGTAACGACTAGTGGAACTGCAGCTCTTTGTAGAATTATTTTGATATTGGATACTATAATATTCACTGACCACTGCTAATCTCGTCCCATAATGCTTTGCAGGGCCTTTGGTTGGGATTGTATTTTTGCCAATAACTGTGCTTGGGGTGGATCTAAGAGGATGGGACCACCACCGAATCGTTCAAAAGATGTGCTTTTTGTTTTCAAGCCATCTGCTTGGTTCTCTCCCTAGGTTAGGGAGGATACCAAAATCATCACCTCTCTCACTGCTTGTTAATTTATTGCTTTCACTTTTGTGAAATGCTATATGCATTTTAGCATATAAAGACAGAGATACTTATTTTATCTTAACTTGCACTGTGAAAGATGCCTTTGGCAATTATTGTACAGTGCAGTCAAGCACACAGCTACGCACTATGCAATTTGCATAGCTACGTTTAGTTCAAAATGTACTTCACATAGCTAAGTGAAGTGCTACTACGCCAACTACGCCCAGGGTTAATTGAAAGTGAGGAGTCCAGAATGATGCTGAGGTTTCGTGCGTGGTCCGTGGGTGTCGGGGGATTCCGAGAGCTGCGGGCCACCAAGATCCATCCGAGGTGGAGGGAGAGGTGCCCAGGATTAGGACTTCTGTCTTGTCTGAGTTAAGCTTGAGGCAGCTGTACTTCATCCAGGTGGCGACTGCCTTCACCCCATTGTGGAAGTTGCTCTTGGCGGCTGTGGGTTCATCTGTGAGGGAGAGAATCGGCTGGATGTCGTCGGCGTTGGAGACAATGGTGAGTCTGTGGCTTCTGATGATGGCTGCAAGCAGAGCCATGTAGATATTGAAGAGGGTGGGGCTCAGGGAGGATCCCTGAGGCACTCCGCAGCTGATCTCTGTTGGTTCTGAGTTGAACGGCGGAAGTCTGACTCTCTGCGTTCAGCCAGTAAGGAAGAAGCGGATCCATTCTAGGGCTTTGTTGCAGATGCTGGCGTCATGGAGTCTTGCGCAGAGGTTGTGGTGGGAGACGGTGTCAAAGGCAGCCAAGAGGTTTAGGAGGATGAGGGCAGCAGTCTCGCCTCGTTCGAAGAGGGTGTGGATGTCGTCTGTAGTGGTGAGGAGAGTGGTCTCGGTGCTGTGGTTGCTTCTGAAGCCCGATTGGGTGAGTTCCAGGATGTTGTCATTTTGATAAACTCTGAGAGTTGGGCGTTGACGGCTTTCTCGATGACTTTGGCTAGGAAGGGGAGCAGAGAGTTGGGTATGTAGTTCTTGAAGTCCGTCGGGTCAGCAGAGGTTTTCTTCAGCAGGGGGGTTGATCTCTGCATGTTTCCAGTCTTCAGGGAAGGTGGCGGACTCGATGGAGCAGTTGATGGTGTAGCAGAGCTTGTGTGAAATGGAGGTGCAGGCACTGTTGAAGATGTGGTGAGGGCAGGGATCTGAGGGGCTCTGGAGTGGATGCTCTTCACGATCCTGAGTGTGTCTTCAGAGGTGATGGTACTCCGGGTGGTCAAACTCTGCTGTGGGCTAGAGCCATTGGGTGCGGTGGTTGCGGGTGAGTCTTGGACTTGGTAGGGTTTTGCATACGAGGATTGTGCCTGATTGCTGCCTTGTTTATATGCCTGCTTATATACACTGTTTTAGCACCATGGTAGAGCTGTGCCTACTATTTACTATTTTGGTGCTTGTAATCACCTTCGCTCTGTGTTTGGCTATTCTCTATCACAGCTTTGCTGAAGGCCACTTCTCGGCACTACTTCCGGAGCCTGTCTCCGACTGTTTGTCACTGCAAACTGGGGTGACTTCTGGCGTGATAGCTCCATTGTGAAGCTCGTCCAGTATTGGGGGGGCATGGTGTGTCTAGTCTGAGCCTCAACCCTATAGGAGTAAGTAGCACAACAAGAATATTGCCACCTTAAGAGGTAAACAAGTCGTGTCTAGCCTCACCCTCACCTCATAGTAGTGTAAATGACACAACAGGGTATTGCCACCTTATGAGGGAGTGCAAGTTGTATCTAGACTGATCCTCACACGATACAGGAGTAAAGGGAGCAATAAATAGTATAACACCTTATGTTACGTTCCTGGGTTAGGCTCATGTAGCGAAGCTGCTCATTTCTTACATTGTCCACTTTTTCACAATAACATTTCTGTCATGAACTTTTGCAAATATTTGCATACACAACAATGTTGGATTAGTTTCCCTGAAACTATTTTTTTTACACATCTAGCTTTGCAAAACATTATCATGATGCCTCGAACAGCATGTACAAGGCCTCTTTACGCAATATGTACAAATGTCGTTCTATCTTCATCCACGGGGCGACAGGGCTATCTACATATGCATAACATCGCTAATCTACAACGTACATAGCAAGGCTGCTTTCTATTACAAATAATGAGCATCCCGATAGATTAGCAGGGGAGGCACGTAATCTGACACCGAGGGTCCCTGCATGCTGAGACTTCACCACGCAGCGGCCTGACATCTCGTAAGGGGTGTCCAGTTCATGACCAAGATGGGGTCCTTCATTCTCTCCCGCCAGGTAATGGGGTTGGATCGTTCCTTGGGAAGATTCTTGGCTCTACACCTACATACACTCTAGGTACTCTTAGAGTAGGGTTTTGCATACGAGGATTGCGCCTGATATGCCTGTGCCTGATATGCCTGCTTATATACACTGTTTTACACCATGGTAGAGCTGTACCTACTATTTACTATTTTGGTGCTTGTAATCACTTCCATCTGCTTCTGTCTACTGATTATCGTAGCACATGTATTCTATACAAGAATAACGTTGGTTCAATCAATATATTGAAAACGTCCCACTGTGTATTCTGTATATTTCTCTGAGTACGAGTAAGCACGAGTGACTGAGTGAAAGGTTCTGATCTGTTTCCACAATCCCTGAGGGGTCAGGGTTGTCATGTTCAGTTGTTGCCAGAAACTATTCACTCCCTGGTAAGGTTTGGGGGCTTATGGTGGCACTGTGAGCTAGCTGGTCTCTAGGCCAATATATCCTGCGGGGGTGCCCGGAATCAGTCTGGGCACCTCGCCCAAAATTCACGTTGTCCAAACAAACGCGCAGGTACTACGGATTAGTGGGAACTGCACGACATGGCACCACCAATGTTGGTTGGGCTCTTATTTAACAGTCTATCTGAGTAGTTCAGTTGTGCTTTTCTCGGTGAATACTACTCACCTCCAAACCGGAGACATGCGTGGTGATAAGGATAATCTGCCTCAGCTAAGTAGGTATACCCTATTTATTGACTGTAGGTTATTCAAGCTTGTAGGATAAAATGTTCCCATATTGTGCAAACACTATCTCCATAAATTCATCTCCATAAAATTCTACTCTCTTCACACAATGTCCGTAAATAGAGGAGCCGGTGGAGAGGATGTAGTTAATTTAAATATTACAGAAAATTGTAGACATGCAATTACTCCCGGCAACGGGTGGTGACGTTACCTTTGTGGTCGAGGCACATGAAGCATTCAGAACAGAGGTATTCTAGCCTTGGGTTAAATTCCCACCTGCGGATGCTTACTCGAAATTGTTTCACATTTACATTGAAAATGAGATACCATAGGAACATTTTCCATATGTGGACATAACAATTCTGTTAACTTACCAAGAATATATAAATTGGTTTAAAAACTTTAAAGGCGCCCTCCCCCATGCCATAGAAGATGTGAGACTGGGTCCGCTCAGTAAAGAAGGAGTGACTTGGCCGGTCCTAGCTGCTTATACACCACGTCCTAATCTTGTCAATTTAGATGCAGCAGAAATAACAACACTATATGAAGATTTAGTAAAGATTTACAGAAATCTTACACAGTACAGCATGAGAACACTGACAGTTAACTCTGCGCAGTTGGCTAAAGCTGCACAACCTCAATTGGTTGCTACGGGTATCAGCCCTCAAACGCTGAATGCCGTTATGGGAAAAGTTCCCACCAGTCAGGAGCAAATTCAATTCTGGATTGCACAGAAAACAAGCCAGCTTGAAGTGTTTTGTCCCCATACGGAACCACAGGATAAACACAGAATATTAACAATTTGCTTGTCAATGAGGATGGCCCCCTCTGGTGAAGATTGTGCCACTTCGCTGCAGTCTACACCAGAACTCATGGTACCCCTTCAATAGCAGTTCTACCTGATGTACCGAAACAGGTACAGAATGAGTACGGGGCAGGACCTGCCGTGGACTTAGGGATGAAACTGATGGGCAATTTTTCTGCGGTATCGACCATTATGTTAAGTAACATAAAAGGGGAAGCAGCAGCATTGGCTATACACCAATGCCTGAGGGAATTCACACCAGCACAACAGTAGTGGGAATTACCTAGACTTATCGAGGAAACCTATGCTACGCTAGACAGAGATAATTTGGGAGCCAGATCTGGGAAAACACAAGTTAAGAGTAATTCTGAAAAGGATAACTCTAAGCAAGCCCCCAATTCTTCCAGGAAGAAATGATACAATAAACAAAACAATAAACAAAATAACACACAATCACAGGGTGGGTCTCCTCAGCAGGAATCCACTGACAAAAAATACAATCTGAGAAACCGTGATAACATAAAAAAACCTGACAGGTATCAGGATACTGATACACAATCCTCTCGTTCCTTTCAGGATTCATCCAATAGAGGTTCGGAGAGAGATGGACAGTCAGAGCGCAGATCAGAAGAGCATGTGAAGCCAAAAAGGGAAACGCATCACACTTCAGATTACATCCTGAAAGAGGACAAACAAAAGACTCAAAAATCTCAATTCAAAAAGAAGAAGGTAGCAGGAATTAAAATAAGACATGCCCAGACTACTTCTGAACGGGGAGTGAGAAATGACGATGCTGGACAGCGCGGCAGAAGTCGCAATAGGTCGCCGAAACCTGATGGATTTTCTGGTGATAGTAACACTGAATGAGCATATCAGGGTGGAAACGCCTGATACAAGGGTAAGTGTCCCACATCTTTTATACAAAATAATGCTCCAAATGGAGGTGGACATACCCAGGAAGATCAAGGCTCTCTTTTGGGAGAACCCGATACATGGTTATGACTTTCTTTTGCCTGAAAAGGATTGGCCTCCTGAGTTCGTAATGGAATGCCCACTGGGAGAAAAGGTTATTTTACCTGCCTTCTCTGACTTCGTTCCAGAATCAGTTAAACAGTCATACGCGCAGGAGTGGGCATTAGCGCTAGCTCCTGCATTTTACCGATATCATGTTGGGTGGGATGATGAGTCTCCTCCTCACAAAATACCATTAAAATCTGTTCCTCAGCTGCAGAGACAACACCCAATAAAACATGAAGCTAAAATGCAAGTTAGGGAAATCCTAGAACAACTTGAGTATCAGGGTGGATAGAAAACTGTACCTCCCTCATGAATAATCCCTTGTTTCCCATAATGAAACCGGACAATTCATATTGTCTAGTGTATAGACATTTGAACACTTCCACACGCACATTTACAGTGCAAAATGCACATAATCAATCAATCATTCACAGAATTTGTAGAGCGCACTACCTACCCGCGAGGGTCTCAAGGCGCTGGGGAGAGAAAAGGGGGGGGTGCTGCTACTGGTCGAACAGCCAGGTCTTGAGTAGCCTCCTGAAGGTCAGTAGGTCTTGGGTCTGTCGTAGGCTTAGTGGAAGGGTGTTCCAGGTCTTGGCGGCGAGGTGTGAGAAGGATCTGCCGCCGGTGGTTGTTCTTCGAATGCGAGGGACGGTGGCGAGGGAGAGGTCGGCAGAGCGGAGCTGGCGGTTGGGGACATAGAAGAAGAGTCGTCTGTTGAGGTAGGCTGGGCCAGTCTTGTGGAGTGCCTTGTGTGCGTGGATGAGGAGTTTGAAGGAGATCCTCCTGTCGATGGGGAGCCAGTGCAGGGTCCTCAGGTGGGGGGTGATGTGGCTGTGGCGTGGTATGTCGAGGATCAGGCGTGCGGAGGCGTTTTGTATGCGTTGCAGTCGCTTGATGAGCTTGGCCGGGGCTCCCGCGTAGAGGGCGTTCCCATAGTCAAGTCTGCTACTGACGAGGGCCTGGGTGACTGTTCTTCTTGTGTCTGTCGGGATCCACCTGTAGATCTTGCGAAGCATGCGGAGGGTGTTGAAGCAGGAGGAGGAGACTGCGTTGACTTGCTTGGCCATGGAGAGCGTTGAGTCGAGGATGACTCCCAGGTTGCGTGCGTGGTCGGTGGGTGTCGGGGCTGCTCCCAGCGTCATTGGCCACCAGGAGTCGTCCCTGGCTGAGGGGTTGGAGCCGAGGATGAGGACCTCTGTCTTGTCCATGTTCAGCTTTAGTCGGCTGATCTTCATCCAATCGGCGACCGCCTTCATTCCTTCATGGAGATTGGATTTGGCGGCGAGGGGGTCCTTGGTGAGGGAGAGGATCAGTTGAGTGTCGTCGGCGTAGGAGATAATGTTGAGGTCGTGCTGTCTGGCGATGCGTGCGAGCGGGGCCATGTAGATGTTGAACAGTGTTGGGCTGAGGGAAGATCCCTGGGGTTCGCCGCAGATGATCTCGGAGGCTTCGGATCGGAAAGGTGGGAGGCGGACTCTCTGGGTTCTGCCGTCGAGGAAGGAGGTGGTCCATTCCAGGGCCTTGTCTCGGATCCCTGCGTCGTGGAGGCGTGCGCGTAGAGTGCGGTGGCAGACAGTGTCGAAGGCGGCGGAGAGGTCCAGCAGGATGAGGGCTGCGGTCTCACCGTTGTCCAGCAGGGTCCTGATGTCGTCGGTGGCGGCGATGAGGGCAGTCTCAGTGCTGTGGTTGCTGCGGAACCCCGATTGGGATGGGTCCAGGATGCTGTTTTCTTCGAGGTATCAGGTTAGCTGTTTGTTGACGATCTTCTCGATGACCTTGGCTGGGAACGAAAGCAGGGAGATGGGCCGGAAGTTCTTGAGGTCTCTTGGGTCCGCCTTGGGTTTTTTGAGTAGGGCGTTGATCTCTGCGTGTTTCCAGCTCTCTGGGAAGGTCGCGGTCTCGAGGGAGAGATTGATAACGTTGCACAGGTGGGGTGCGATGGAGCTGCTGGCTTTGTTGAAGATGTGGTGCGGGAAAGGGTCTGACGGGGAGCCGGAGTGTATTGTGCCCATGGTCTTGATGGTGTCATCGATGTTCACGCTGGCCCAGGCTGGCAAGGGGTCATGGTCGATGGTGTGCGGCGGGTCTGGTGTATCTATCTTAGTGGGGGCTGTCTGGGTGTTGAAGCTGTCGTGGATGTCGGCGATCTTGCGGTGGAAGAAGGTGGCGAGGGAATCGCACAGGGCTTGCGACGGCGGGATGTCGTTGGTGTTGGAGCTGGGGTTGGAGAGTTCCTTCACGATGTTGAAGAGCTCCTTGCTGTTGTGTGCGTTGTTGTCGAGGCGGTCTTTGAAGGAGATTCTCTTGGCGGACCTGATGAGGTGGTGGTGGTTACGGATGGCGTCTTTATGGGCTGCGTGGCTGTCCGGTGTCTTATCACTGTGCCATTTCTTCTCAAGTTTCCGGCAGGTACGCTTAGAAGCTAGGAGTTCCGGGGTGAACCAGCTGGCTCTTTTGGTGGTGTCGCTGTAGGTGAGTTTTTCAGCGGGGCGAGGGTGTTGGCACAGTCGTCTATCCATCGTCTGAGGTTGCAGGCAGCGTCGTCGGTGTTGGATGGGTCGGAGGGAGGGCTGAGAGCGAGGTTTGCCCGTAGTTGGTCTTCGGTGACTTTGCTCCAGCAGCGGCGTGGGATCTGTTGGGTGCGGTGGTGTGTGGTGGGTTTCTGGAAGGTGAAGTGGATGCAGCGGTGGTCGGTGCAGAGGAGTTCCGTGGTGTGGCTGAAGGAGACGTGGGAGCTTGAGGAGAAGACGGGGTCGAGCGTGTGGCCGGCGGAATGAGTCGGTGTTGTGATGAGCTGTCTCAGTCCGAGGTTGGCGAGGTTGTCGATCAGGGTGGTGGAGTTGCTGTCGTTGTTGTTCTCCAGGTGAAAGTTCAGGTCTCCGAGGAGGATGTAGTCGGTAGAGGTCAGGGCGTGCGTGCTGATGAAGTCGGCGATGGAGTCGCTGAACTGGGGTCTGGGCCCAGGGGGTCTGTAGACAAGGGTGCCTCTAAGGGTGGTGTTGGGGTCCGTGTGGATCTGGAAGTGCATGTGTTCGGCGGTGCAGAGTAAGTCGTCGGTGCTGGTCGAGACCCTGATGAAGTTCTTGTGGACGATGGCGATTCCTCCTCCTACTCCGTTGACGCGGTCTCTGCGGGTGATCTTATAGCCGTCTGGGATGTCGTGAGGGACATCTAGTAACGACTAGTGGAACTGCAGCTCTTTGTAGAATTATTTTGATATTGGATACTATAATATTCACTGCCCACTGCTAATCTTGTCCCATAATGCTTTGCAGGGCCTTTGGTTGGGATTGTATTTTTGCCAATAACTGTGCTTGGGGTGGTCCTAAGAGGATGGGACCACCACTGAATCGTTCAAAAGATGTGCTTTTTGTTTTCAAGGCATCTGCTTGGTTCTCTCCCTAGGTTAGGGAGGATACCAAAATCATCACCTCTCTCACTGCTTGTTAATTTATTGATTTCACTTTTGTGAAATGCTATATGCATTTTAGCATATAAAGAGAGAGATATTTATTTTATCTTAACTTGCACTGTGCAAGATGCCTTTGGCAATTATTGTACAGTGCAGTCAAGTACACAGCTACGCACTACGCAATTTGCATAGCTACGTGTAGTTCAAAATGTACTTCACGTAGCTACGTGAAGTGCTACTACGCAAACTACGCCCAGGGTTAGGTTTAATACTAGCTGCTCACGAGGGTCTGGGGTCAGCACACACAGGGGTCGTGGATACAGTTTAATTATTGAAGTATCGCTATTGGTGGCCTGGTCTTACAAAATAGACCAAGGACTTCGTCCTCAAATGTGACATCTGCCAGCAGATGAAAGGCTCAACCATAGCACGTCCACCTCAGACACCCCTATTGATCTCAGACAAGCCTTTAGCAGTTGTTTATTTGGATCACTGCGGCCCCTTACACTAAGATGGGGTTTACAAGTACATCTTGTTGGCAGTGGATCCATGATCCAGATTCCTGTAGGTTTGGCCACAGCGCTTGGCTGATGATCGAACTGTTATAAAGGATTTGCGAATCTTCATTTTTACATACTCAATTGGCACACTAGATTCTGACCAGGGCCCAGCGTTTAGCTCACTGGCTTACAAAGAAGCCATGGGAAGTATGGGTGTGGCCTTGCTGTACTCCTCCCCCTACCATCCTGATGGAAATTCTGTAGTTGAGAGGAAAAACCGTAACTTAAAGCAGTCCTTAACAGCAAGGGTATTAGGCTCAGGTGGTAGTTGACTCAATTACATATATGGGGTCCCGATGGCACTCAATAACATGCCCAGAAAATCCCTAAGGGGTCATACTCCCTACGAACTCCTGTTCGGTGTGAGAATGTGGATAACCGACCTCAATAACGTCAGCACAGTGGCGGTGGGAACACCATTTGACATCAATGAACGTTTGGCTGTTTTACAGGAACTCAATGAATTCCGGGGTGCACAAAGCAACGTCAAGAAAAATGCACCGCCACTGGAGAAGTGAAGGTTGTACTGGCAAGACCAGCCTGGATCCCGAAGATTGGATACCTAGTCAGAGAGAACATTTTGGACAAGAAAGAATTTGGGCCATCTTACAGAGCACCTGTACCTGTCCTGGCTGTCGAAGGTACTGTAACTGTACTTCTTCGTCCACTTGCCGTTCGCAGAGACAAAAGGTTTGTCTCATTGATCTGATCAAACCACACTATGTGGCCAATTCTCAACAATAGGCTGCGTGAGCTCCTGGGTAGCCACCACACTCCTCTCGCTACCATTCAGGAAGTTCACATGGAAGCTTAAATAACTACAGAAGATTCCCCTCTGCAAAGAGAAGCTGTACACAAACATGAAATTATACTTCTTCCAGTTGAAACAACTGAAAATGTACAGTCGATGAGTACTGAAATGTCAATTCCAAAAATTGATGACGTCTATGTGAATATGCCACAGATCGAGTCATCTCCCAGTTCTACAAAACCTGCTGAGCTGCCTAAAATAGTCCGAGCGGCGTATGGCTACTTCGTGCATTATGGCGACTTCTCATCGGATTCTAGTGAACCTGAACTGCCACCACTGCCTCTCCCTTTCAAGCTACGAGTGTATACTCTCTATCTTTGGCTCAAAAAGACATACTTTGTTGTTCCATGGATACATCTCTGGATAACAATCACTTTACTGTTTCTGGTCCTCTGGATTGGTTTGGTGACTGTCTTTTTCCTGCTCCTGAGTGGACACTATCTCCCAGAAAGCTCCGCAGTACAACTTGTGAACTTGGTTCTGATACCACATACATCATCGCACCGTGAACTAAGAGACCTGTCCCTGGTGACGAATACAGCAGTTCCAGTTCCGGAAGGGATAGTTTGGGACAGGGTATCATATGATGTATATGGTCCGAATGAGCTATTGAAAATTCCATATTTGTTTAAAATTTCCTTAAATGATATCATCACCTCTAGTACTTTCTCTGATGATTGGGACATTGAAACTGTGCATAATTTGCTTGCAGATCTAGAGCAATCAGCTGCATTTTCTAATGATGAATTGTATAATGGACTTAGGGGTGGGCGGAATTTGCGTAGTCGCGCTACGCAAAGCTCAGCGAAACGGTAAAAAATCTCCGCGAGCACGCAGAAATTCCACGAACACGCGGAATTGCTTGTTCCGCCATTTCGCGATGCTTTTTTCCTGTTCGCGAACGCTGTTTGCGTGCTCAGGGGTAAATATCTCACGAACACGCATTTTGAAAGCGCGAACAAGCAAAAAATTCCGCGAAGCCGTGGATCGCGGAATTTTTGGCAATTCCGTGTTCTCCATGGAACGCGAAATTACCCAAATTCCCCAAATTCCGCGAGCGGATCGGAATTGAAAGCCCAGGCCTAATAATGGTACATCTAATTATGGAGACATGTTCTATTAACAATATTATGGTCACCATTTCTTACATAAAGCTAGTGTCCCACGCGTTGTTTATAATTACACTCAATGGGAACATTGCCCAACACCGCCAAAGGGTAGTTCAAAAACATTTGAACAAACATTTGCTTATTTTTCTTGTTCTTTTTTTAAAAACATATTTTATTGAGTTTGTGAAAGTCAACACAGGGTTTCCACACGATGAAAGACATATAAATCATATATAGAAGGGAAATTACAGTCCACATCTTATGTATCGTATGATTACACACATAAAACAAAAACAACTGCATCACACAGGTCCTAACACTGCGCCTAGTCTTGTGCATTCTGTTCTTGGTTACTCGCGTCTCTGATACAGGTGTGTGGTATTGGTATAAACCCTCCATCTTTATTGGATGCTATGACTTCATTCATTAATTGGCGATCCTCTGTGTTGTGCGTCTCCAAGGGAATGTTTCTATATATGGCCCACTGTTTCCATATTTTGGTGTGCTTCCGTGGGCATCCACGCGCTATGAATACAGGTCGTTCCAACTCCATTGCATAATCCATGCCTCCCTTCCTTGTCGATACATGAGGAGGGGTATCAGCCTTCCAATGTTTGGCAATATCCCATTTTGCAAGGGTCAGGCCCAAAAATAATAAATGTCTTTTGTAATGATTACCCCTAATTTCGTCTGTGCAATGCGGGAGCGTCAGTTTGGGAGACTGGGGAATGTCCCATGCTAATACTGCAGATAGGCTTTGAAGCACCCCTCACCAAAAACGATCGAGAGTGGGGCACTTCCAAACTGTGTGTAGGAAGGTGCCATCCTTAGAGTGACAGCGGAGCACTGAGGAGAGGCGATCAGTCCAGCCCGCCATAATCTATGTTGGGTGTAGTACATCCTATGCAGGTATTTAAATTGAATATAGCGTAGGCGGGTGGAGATTGCAGCTCCACATGGTGATTGAAGTGCCTCAGACCAGTCGTCGTCATCTATAGGTCCTATGTCCATGTCCTATGAGGCCCGTAGGGTAGCAAGGGTTGTGGGGCTGTTCGTCACTAGGGTTTGATAGATTTTGGAGATTTTATGGTCCCTAAGGTCCCCCATCAGGAGCTTGCCCTCTAGTGGACTAAACTCAGGTAAGGCTGTCCGATCCTTAATGTAAGTTTGCAAGGCATGACGTAATTGTAAGTATTTGTAGAATTGAGAGTGGGGCATGGAGAACTCCCCTGAAGGTCATGAAAGGACCTTGGGGTGTGGCCCCTCATGACATCCCCAAGAGTTGATACTCCAATGCGATCCCAGCCGCTGAACCCCTGTAGGTCTGCTACCTAAGGGAGTAGGCAGTTTCGCCACAACGAGGTCTCCCGCGTAAGGCACCCCACCAACCCATGCAGTGCAACGTCGGTCGACCGGACATGATTACCACCTGTGTTATGGAGGGAGGCCCTTAGGGGCCGATCTGCTGTACAGGAGTGGGTATAGGGATGGTTCTCCCATAATCCACTGTTCGATCTTATATGCAGGTTCTTCCCTAGGCCCATACCACCATTCATTCAAGACCTGCAGTTGTGATGCTGTGTGGTAGGAGTGTATGTCTGCAGTGGCGATGCCGCCTCAGTAAGTGGATTGCATACATGTGCGCAGGGCGACTCTAGCCGTGGTACCCCTCCCACATAAATTGACCCAATGCTGCATTAATTTGCCAAACCCAGGTCATAGGAATCGGATAAGGATGAGATTGTAATTGATATAGTAATTTCGGCAAAGAGACCATCTTGAAGATGGCCGACCTTCCATAGAGTGAGAGGGGGAGTGATGCCCATGTTTTCATCTCAGCTTTGACTTTGGTTGTAGTTACTCCAGATTTTCCCTCCAGGAAAGTATTGGAATATCTCATACAAAGATGCCCAAGTAGGTAAAGCCTTGTGTTACAAGCTTCAGACCATCGGCCCATCTCCCGCTCCCCAGCGACCCTCTGAATGGCCATATTTGAGACTTCGTAGAGTTCATGTGTAGGCCCGACGTCTCTCCAAAGATGCGCATGACCTGGAGTATTCAAGGCCCTGTCCAGTGGGGATCGGTCAAGAAGAATAGGATGTTGTCTGCATATAAAGCTATACGATCCGATATGTCCAAAGTCCACTCGAACCCACGATAGAGTGCATTGCGTCGTACCCAGGCTGCTAGCAGCTTGATGGCAAGAGCAAATAATAGAGGTGAAAGGGGGTACCCCTGACGGGTGCCATCGGTTGATAGGAAAATGGACTGATGTAGTTTCGGCCACCCGCACCGATACCGTAAGGTCTGTATATAACAATATAATCAATGCAATGAGGCAGGGACCCATGTTTAAATGCCTCAATAAGATGAACATATAAGTCCAACTCACCGAATCAAATGCCTTGTCCATGTATACCAAGAGCAGGGCAGCTGGTCTGTTTAGACGATCAATAGCAGCAAAGGCATTATGGAGTCTACGGATGTTGTGTCGGGTCGATCTTTGTAGCATGAAGCTGGCCTGGTTGGGATGGATCTATTCCGAGAGGTGCGGGATCAGTATGTTTGCCAGTACTTTGGCTAAAAGCTTTGCTTCAATATTTAGCAAACATATTGGCCTATAGGATGAACAGAGGTCTATTTTTCTTGTTTTGACACAACAGACCCAGCCTCTTATTATTATAGGGTTGCACCCACACCAGCGAAGAAAAATATGCTAACAAACACCAAGCTGATATACTCTGCTTCCGTTATTCCCCAAATGTCTGTTCAGGGTTTCGACTTTTGGAAAGAAACCATAGACACAGAATCTGTCTGGGGGACAAAAGATTGGCAGGTTCTGGGAACTGAGGCCTTATTCAGAGCATGCCTCATACCACATCAAATAATTTTCCTGAATAAAACAGTGCAACAAACTTCCTGTCTTGGAAAAGCCAGATGAAGAATTTGAACACGCCTTGCATTCCCACATTCTCACGATTTGAGACCTGTCAGCACTTAACACACAACAGTGAGGATACACTAGATACCATGATACGTAATGGTTCTTTTAATTCATCAGATCCCAATTGGAAGGGATGGTTGGTTTGGCCTGTGGACCCAAACGGGTGTCAATCTAGAATCCTGGGTAACATCGAAGGGTTTAGGATCAATAGGGCTGATCAATGATATGTACAAACAGAACACTCTGGGGTGGTGACATCATATAGTGTTGGGAAGTTATGCCTTGATTGGCTAAAAACCTCAACACTCTCTCAGGTGAAGGAACACTTGTCCCTTCTTTCTGCTTACATGGATCTCAGGGATTTTTTATTAGGTCCTCAGACCCCACGTCAAAAGCGCTTCTCGTAACATCACAGAAGATAAAAATTAGAAGAAGCTAAACTTAACTTAAGTTAGGATTTTGTCTTAAGACCAAAACTTAAGACAAACTTAAGACAAAATCCTAACTTAAGTTTAACTTAAGTTAGGATTTTGTCTTAAGATCAAAACTGAAGACAAACTTAATACAAAATCCTAACTTAAGTTTAACTTAAGTTTAACTTAAGTTAGGATTTTGTCTTAAGACCAAAACTTAAGACAAACTTAAGACAAAATCCTAACTTTACTACTCCTAAATGCCTTCTGTGAATACCGAAAGTCATAAAGTTAGGATTTTGTCACTGATAACTTTTGTGAATTGGGCCCGTAGTCTTTTGCTTTCTCGCCCTAAGTGTGCCGGGTATGCCCAGACGTGGGTCACTTGCTCACTGTGCCACTGGATTCAAGCTAGCCTGGCTGATGAGGGGTGTTATGCCAAAACCGGTCCTAAGATGCTTGTTTCCAGTCCAGGGAGGACCTGGCTTGGCAGTTTGGGCTGGACTATTCCCATGAGGAGCAGGGTCAAGACTGATTTGCATATGGCTGGGTCTAAACTGGGGTAGCGTAGTCGGCAAAAGAATAATGATTTAACCCAGATCTCTTGACTGGGGGTGAATGTGTGATTCATTCTGCATTCCATCCATCATTTGTGTGTCTTTTGTTTTCTCACGTACAGGCATAAAGGGCACTATCTGGATATTGCCACCTTGGTCGTGCACAGTGTGTCTAGTTTTACAATAGTCTTACAATACGATGGGACGCTGCAAGATTGTTGAAGAAAGAGAGCAAAGGCCGACCCTCTGTTGTGGGAGACTGGATCTGGCTCCCATGGCACCCGGAAGGAGCAGTCCTGCCCCCAGTGAATATTAAGAATCTACAAATGTTCACAAGCAAAAGGTGGTGAGAATCTGCACATTCTATCCTGGAAGTTGGGAGGGGTTAGAACACCCACAGCACAAGGGAACCAGAGGAATTATTACTCAAGGATGAAATGTGTCTTGAGAGACACAGCACCTATGCACACAGTGACGATTCTCCAATGTACAGGTGCAGAGTTACAATTTGGTGCTTGTAAAGTTTCACTGTAGTACTCCTGGAAAGCTGCACTGGGCGCTGGTCTCCAGACGTACCACTGGAAATGTTATGTGAATCACCTGCGGACTTCTGGTCCCAGCAGCTTCTTTCAATCACTCAGTAGATTTGTAGATTTATAGAGCGCTTTGTCTAGGCGCTTCGTTCCCTTGTCCTCTGGTGGGTGATGCTGGTCCCGACAGCTCCTTTCAATCAATCAATCTGTAGATTTGTAGATTTATAGAGCGCTTGTCACCCGTGAGGGTATCTAGGTGCTTAGTTCCCTTGTATTCTATTGGCTGATGCTGGTCCTAGCAGCTTCTTTCAATCAATAGGTAGATTTGTAGATTTATAGAGCGCTTCTTGTCACCCGTGAGGGTATCCAGGCGCTTCTTTCCCTTGTCCTCTGGTGGCTGATGTTGGTCCCGGCAGCTTCTTTCAATCAATCAATCGGTAGATTTGTAGATTTATAGAGCGCTTCTTGCCACCCGTGAGGATATCCAGGCACTTCATTCCCTTGTCCTCTATTGGCTGATGCTGGTCCCGGCAGCTTCTTTCAATGAATCCATCAATCTGTAGATTTGTAGATTTATAGAGCGCTTCTTGTCACCTGTGAGGGTATCCAGGCGCTTTGTTCCCTTGTCCTCTGGTGGCTGATGCTGGTCCCGGCAGCTTCTTTCAATCAATCGGTAGATTTGTAGATTTATAGAGCGCTTCTTGCCACCCGTGAGGATATCCAGGCACTTCATTCCCTTGTCCTCTATTGGCTGATGCTGGTCCCGGCAGCTTCTTTCAATGAATCCATCAATCTGTAGATTTGTAGATTTATAGAGCGCTTCTTGTCACCTGTGAGGGTATCCAGGCGCTTCCTTCCCTTGTCCTCCAGTGGCTGATGCTGGTCCCGGCAGCTTTTTTCAATCAATCAATCAATCGGTAGATTTGTAGATTTATAAAGCGCTTCTTGTCACCCTTGAGGGTATCCAGTCGCTTCGTTCCCTTGTCCTCTGGTGGCTGATGCTGGTCCCGGCAGCTTCTTTCAATCAATCAATCAATCAGTAGATTTGTAGATTTATAGAGCGCTTCTTCTCACCCGTGAGGGTATCTAGGTGCTTAGTTCCCTTGTATTCTATTGGCTGATGCTGGTCCTAGCAGCTTCTTTCAATGAATCGGTAGATTTGTAGATTTATAGAGCGCTTCTTGTCACTCGTGAGGGTATCCAGGCGCTTCGTTCCCTTGTCCTCTTATGGCTGATTCTGGTCCCGGCAGCTTCTTTCAATCAATCAATCGGTAGATTTGTAGATTTATAGAGTGCTTCTTGTCACCTGTGAGGGTATCGAGGCGCTTCGTTCCCTTGTATTCTATTGGCTGATGCTGGTCCCAGCAGCTTCTTTCAATCAATAGGTAGATTTGTAGATTTATAGAGCTCTTCTTGTCACCTGTGAGGGTATCCAGGCGCTTCATTCCCTTGACCTCTGGCGGCTGATGCTGGTCCCGGCAGCTTCTTTCAATCAATCCATCAATCGGTAGATTTGTAGATTTATAGAGCTCTTCTTGTCACCTGTGAGGGTATCCAGGCGCTTCATTCCCTTTCCCTCTGGTGGCTGATTCTGGTCCCGGCAGCTTCTTTCAATCAATCGGTAGATTTGTAGATTTATAGAGCGCTTCTTGTCACCTGTTAGGGTATCCAGGCGCTTCGTTCCCTTGTCCTCTGGTGGCTGATGCTAGTTCCGGCAGCTTTTTTCAATCAATAAATCAATCGGTAGATTTGTAGATTCATAGAGCGCTTCTTGTCACCTGTGAGGGCATCCAGGCGCGACATTCCCTTGACCTCTGGCGGCTGATGCTGGTCCCGGCAGCTTCTTTCAATCAATCCATCAATCAGTAGATTTGTAGATTTATAGAGCGCTTCTTGTCACCCATGAGGGTATCCAGGCGCTTCGTTCCCTTGTCCTCTGGTGGCTGATGCTGGTCCCGGCAGCTCCTTTCAATCAATCGGTAGATTTGTAGATTCATAGAGCGCTTCTTGCACCCGTGAGGGTATCCAGGCGCTTCGTTCCCTTGTCCTCTATTGGCTGATGCTGGTCCCAGCAGCTTTTTTCAATCAATAGGTAGATTTGTAGATTCATAGAGCGCTTCTTGTCACCTGTGAGGGTTTCCAGGCACTTCTATCCCTTGCCCTCTGGTGGCTGATGCTGGTCCCGGCAGCTTCTTTCAATGAATCCATCAATCTGTAGATTTGTAGAGTTATAGAGCGCTTCTTGCCACCCGTGAGGGTATCCAGGCACTTCATTCCCTTGTCCTCTATTGGCTGATGCTGGTCCCGGCAGCTTCTTTCAATAAATCCATCAATCTGTAGATTTGTAGATTTATAGAGCGCTTCTTGCCACCCGTGAGGGTATCCAGGCACTTCATTCCCTTGTCCTCTATTGGCTGATGCTGGTCCCAGCAGCTTCTTTCAATCAATAGGTAGATTTGTAGATTCATAGAGCACTTCTTGACACCCGGGAGGGTATCCAGGCGCTTCCTTCCCTTGTGCTCTGGTGGCTTCTCTGCCTGCCTCTTCTCCTCCTTGGATCATGGCGATCACCGCAGGTTCTCTGCATCCTTCCTTTATTACAATTGTAAAGTGCACATCTCACACCCTTGTCAATGCATCTAACGTGTGCACCGAGAGCCTGAGTGACGTCTCACTTCTGAAATGTTTTCTGTGATATTTATTTCATTAACTGGCTCCGTTGTTAGGTGGTTACTGCTCTTCGTCTTCGCTCATCTTCCTCTTGCTGCAGTGTGTGCGTCATGATGGAAACATCTGCTTTTGTGGGTCCCCCCCACCTCTTAGCTCGTCTCCTCCTCACTCTGCCCCCTCCCACTGACTCCCAAAGGCCCTCTCTTGCATTTCAGTTCATTTATCCACATAATACAATGTCACCGCATAACGAATAGTTTCTTACCTGTCGGTGTAGTTTTGCAGCTTGAAGACTTTCTGGATTCACTATGCTGTGCATTATTCTGCCATCTCGTGGTTGGGTCCGGATTCGTAGTCTTTTCTTTGTTTTTTTTTGTTTTTTTGTTGGCCTAGGTGGGCGGCGACGCCCCACCATTTGGTGTCTTCGGTGACGTCGTCGCGCTTCCGGCGGAAGCTCCCACCTTTGGTAGCCATCTTCGGATTCTTTTTTCTTTTCCTCTTACAGTTTTTTGTTGTCTATGTCTTTCACATTTAATCCTTCAATTATTCTTTGATCCCTCTAAACCTTGTATGTAGTCTAGTTGTACCCTTAACCTCCTATGTTATCTTCCTGGCGGAGGCGGGTGGGATCGCTAGTGAATCCAGAAAGTCTTCAAGCTGCAAAACTACACCGACAGGTAAGAAACTATTCGTTTTGCAGCGTGAATCTTTCTGGATTCACTATGCTGTGCATAGACTTAGTAGCGGTTTTGTTATTGCGGTGGTTGGGTGGAAGATGAGCATTGGTTGCTGAAAATGTGCTGTAAGACCTTCTGTCCTACTTGTGCCTCTTTGTTCATTTGGATATCAACACAGTAGTGTTTGGTGAACGTGTGCACGGAAGACCATGTTGCCGCTTGGCAAATGTCTTGTATAGGTGTGTTCGCTAGGAACGCAACCGTTGCTCCCTTTTCCTTGTTGAGTGAGCCTGGGCGGCTCCTTGTAATTCTTGTCCTGCCTGCTTGTGGCAGAGTTGTATTGCTTGTGCAATCCACCGTGCAATGGTATTTTTTGTTACTGGTCGCCCCAGGAAACTGCTTGCGAAGGAAACGAAGAGTTGTTTTGTTTTCCTGCATTCCTTCGTCCTTTCAATGTAGTGCATCACTGCCCTTCTGGCGTCCAGCGTGTGTAGCGCCTTTTCTGAGGGTGTTGAAGGTTTCTGGAAGAAACTTGGTATCTGTATTGTTTGATTGATATGGAACCGCGACACCACCTTTGGCAGGAAGTGTGGGTCCGTTCTCATGACAATTCTGTCCTTGTGTATTTGCAAGTAGGGCTCTTGTAGTGTGAGAGCCTGTAGTTCACTGACTCTTCGCAGTGACGTGATAGCCACTAAGAATGCCGTTTTTAGTGTGAGCATGTGCAGTGTGATCTTGTGTATGGGTTCAAATGGTGATTTCATCAACTGTGTCAGTACAGTGTTGAGGTTCCAGCTTGGGGCTGGCATCCTTTTAGGGGGGCTATTCTTTTAGCCCCTTCCAGGAATCTTTTGACCACTTGGGAGGTGAAGAAGCTTTTCACCGCTTCTCCCCTGGTGTAGGCCACTATGGCTGCTAGGTGAACCCTTAGTGACGAGTAGCTCAGCCCGCTTTGAAGTAGGTGTGTTAAGTATCGCAGTACTGTTGATTCTTTTGTGACTTTTCGTTGCAGTCCCTCTGTAATGCACCATTGCGAGAACCTTTTCCACTTTGCAATGTAGCATTTTCTTGTAGTGGGTCTCCTTGCTCCTCTGAGTACTGCCATGGTGCTTGGAGGTAGCTTGAGGTGTGCGAATTCTAGGTCCTCAGGAGCCATGCTGCTAGGCTGAGGCTGTCTGGTTCTGGGTGGAGCACTTTTCCGTCTTGCATTGTGAGGAGGTCTTTCCTTCCACTGAACCTGTGTGCGGGTTCCTGCGCCATTTCCATTATCTGTGAGAACCATGATTGTCTGGCCCACTGAGGTGCCACCAATATCAGTGTCATGCTGCTGCTCCTGCATTTGCTGAGTACCTTGTGTAACAGTGGTATCGGGGGAAAAGCGTATGCAAATTCGTTCGACCAACTTATCCATAGCGCATTCCCTAGGGACCTTTGGTCCGGTTGTCTGGATGCGTAATGTTGGCATTTTGCATTGTGGAGTGTTGCAAACAGGTCTATCCGTGGTGTTCCCCACTTTTGGAACAGCCGCTGCACCTCCTGCTGGTTGAGTTCCCATTCGTGGGATGCAGACGTCTGCCTGCTGAGTCGGTCTGCTTCTACATTGTCTATTCCTGGGAGGTGTATTGCTAGCAGGTCTATCCTTAGAGGGATGGCCCATCTCCAGATCTCTTGTGCCAGGCTTGATAGCGGTGTTGACTGTGTTCCACCCTGTTTGTTGATGTAGAACATCGTTGTTGTGTTGTCTGTTTGTATCAGCACTCGCTTCCCGTAAAGCTGCTTTTGAAAGGCTTTTAAGGCTAGGAACACCGTTTTTAGTTCTAGGAAGTTGATGTGTTTCACTGCATCTTGTTGTGACCACAGCCCCCTGATGCGGAGTCTGTCCATGTGCGCGCCCCAGCCCTGCTGTGAGGCGTCTGTTGTGATGGTTACTGTTGGAGTTGGCTGTGTGAATGGCTTCCCCTGTAATATGTTCTCTTCCTTCCACCACGCTATTTCTTGCTGCACTGCGTGTGTGACAACCACTAGATCTTCCCAACTCCCTGTCGCTTGTGACCACTGCTGCTGTATCCATTCTTGGAACGGTCTCATGTGCAGTCTGATATGTGGGACAAGGTGAATGCATGATGCCATCATTCCCATTAGTCTGCTCACCGTCCTCACTGTCAGAACTTGCCCCTTGCGGTAATGACGTGTTTCCCTCAGGAGCGCTATAGTTCTCTTGTCGCTGGGGAACACCTTGGACTGTGTGCTGTCTATTAGTGCCCCTAAGAATATTTTGATCTGCTGAGGTTCTGTTGACGATTTCTCCCAGTGTATTGAGAAACCTAGTGTGGACAGTGTTTGTATGACTTGTTCGATGTGGTCTTTGCAGAGTTTCTATGATCCTGCTTTCACAAGCCAGTCGTCGAGGTAGGGGTATACATGTATGCTCTTCCTCCGAAGGTGCGCAGCAGCTGCTGCTAGGCATTTTGTGAACACCCTTGGTGCGGACTTTAGTCCGAAGGCCAGCACTGTGAACTGGTAGTGGTCGTGGCCTATCACGAATCTTAATAGACGTTTGTGTTTGTGGTTGACGGGTATGTGCAGATATGCATCTTTCAAGTCTAAGGTCGCCATGTAATCCCCTTCTTGGATTTGGGGTATTACTTCCTGAAGTGAAGTCATTTTGAATTTTTGAGTTTTTATGAACTTGTTCAGGAATATGAGGTCCAGTATTGGTCTTAGTGTTTCGTCTACCTTTGGCACAAGGAAGTATGTTGAGTATACTCCCTTGTTCCTTTCGTTTTTTGGGACTAGTTCTATTGCTCTTTTTGTAGCAGCTCCTCTGCTTCTAGACGGAGGAGGGCGAGTTCCCTTGCGGGTATTGTCCGATGTCTTGGTTTTTCCCCGGCGGGTGTTTTAGGAGGTCTATGCAGTACCCGTGCTGTATGGTGTTTAGTATCCACTTGTCCGTGGTAATTTCCCTCCATTGTGTGAGGAATTTTCCTAATCTTCCTCCCACCGGTGTCGTATGCTCGGTGGTTATTTGTTGTATGTGTGTGTTCCTCATTTTGTCCTTTTGTGGACTTCTCCTCTCCCTTGGTGTTAACTGGGGAGGGTGTGGTTTGTGTCTGGAGTCACTTTGAGGTGGGCTGCTGGCCCCCTCTTCGGGCCTGTCCCCGTCCGTACCCGCGCCCTCGAAAGGACCGTCCTCTTGGTTGGTACTGCCAATTTTGCTGCTGTTGTCCCTGCAGGTTTTGGCCCTGGTTGTTCCCCTGATATCCTTGCTGGGGTGATTGGTGTGAAGTGGTGGGTGCATTGCCCCCTCTACCACTGGGTCGCCTTGAGGGGTTTCCTCTTCTCATCCCCCTGAACTGCAGCGCTCCCATGGACCTTGCAGTTTCGTTGTCCGTTTTCAGTTGAGTTAACTTGTTGTCGACTGTTGCCCCAAACAGTTTCTCACCGTCGAAAGGTGTGTTGATGATGTTGCTCTGTACTTCTGGCTTGAAGCCGGAGATCCTGAGCCATGCGTGTCTCCTCTCAGTTACTCCTATCATCATTTGCCTGCTGGAGTTCTCTGCTGCGTCCAAAGCTGACTTTAAGCAAGTGTTAGCGATGGCCTTGCCTTCCTCCGCTAGGTAATTTGCCCTTTGTTGGTGTTCTTCTGGCAGGTGTTTAATGAGCTGACTCATTTCTGCCCAATGCTGGTACGCATGCCTGCTGATGAGGGCGTTGGAGTTGGCGATGCGCCAGTGTATGGCTGCGTTCCTCTCCACTTTTCGTCCTGTGAGGTCTATTCGCTTGCTCTCCTTGTCTGGAGGTGGGCCTGTGTTGGTGGGCACACCGGCCCTTTTTCTGGCCGTTGCAGCGATAATGGAGTCTGCTGGTACTGACCCTTGGATGTACGCCGGGTCTTTTGTAGAATGTTTATATTTCTTATCGCTTCTAGGTGTAACCGCCTTGCAGACTGCTGGTTCCCTGAAGGCCTCCCTTCCCTGGTCGAGGACGCCAGGCAACATGGGTAGGAATTGGCTCCTTGTCTGTTGAGGGAGCAGGGTTTCGAAGAGGAAACCTGCCTTTGTTTTTCCTCCTGCATTTTGACCCCATATGTCTTTGCAGCTTTCTGGACGACCTCATTGTAGACTCCGATGTCGTCTGGCGGCGAAAGGCCTCGAGGGGTAAGAGTCTACCCCTTCTTCTGGTGACTCTGCGTTGAGGTCTTGCCAGTCTATGTCTTGTACCTCCGAGGACGCCGAGTCCCGGTAAGACTGCATCTCTTCTTCGCCTTCGGCTTCGAAGTAGTAGTCTTCTTCGTCCTGGTCTTCGAGTGGTTCAGGTGTTCTCGGGGGCTCGATGTATTCGGCTTCGAACTCCTCGAGCGCCTCGTGGGCAGGCTTCGATGGGATAGCGTATTGCTTCATCTTGTCGTCGAAGTCTTTTTTCCGTTGCAGGATGCTCGCCATCTCTGCCTCGAGCCTCCTCTTCTTTTCGCCATCTCGTGGGCCTTTTCGGCGTCGAGTGGTGCAGTGCTTCTCTTCGCGGTCGCGGTCGTCGAAACAGACGCCGGGCCTTCTTTTCTCGGTGCCGAGGCTTCCCTTTCGGAGGTGACCTTCGACGCCTTTGTTTTTCGGAAGCTTTCGCCGATTGTGAGTCCTTGTCAAAGGATCCGCTCGACTGCTTGTCCTTGGACGCTGTTGCTTTCGTCGAGGGTTTCGGCGGCAACGATCCCTTCGAGGACTTTGCTACACTTCTAGTAGTGTCGCTAGGTGTTCTGGCTTCACTCTTTCGAGCGTCGCTTTGGTGTTTTGGGGTCGACGACTCCCTTACCTCCTTCGACGTTTTCTTATGGACCTCGACGACCGCGCAGTCCTCTGGTCCCTCAGCGATGTTGTCTTCCTCTCCGCTCGAGAGGCCCAGGTCTCGGAGCGATGGTGCTGGTCCCTGGCCCTGCATGTTGTAGTTCGCCCTTCTCTGTCTGTCTCTCACCCGGAGGGTCTTCGGGGTGAACGCCGAGCATGCGTTGCAGTCTTCGCTGATGTGGTCGAGCGGCAAGCAGAGGTTGCAGACTGGGTGCTGGTCTTTTTGGGCGTACTTGTGGTGGCAGTTTTTGCAAAACTTGAACGGAGTCTTGTCCATAACCGCGCTCAGGGAGCCCCCTGCGAGCGCATTCTCTGTAGGCGTCGAGATTTCGGTCGTGGACCTTCTACCTCGTCGTCCTTCTTGTTGTCTCCGGTACTTGTGTCATCGTCCGGTGTCTCAGGAATCCATCCTCTGTGATGATATTTCGACTTTTCGAGATTCTTCGTCCAAAATTTCTGGAACTTCTCGGCAACGATCCAGACCCCACGGCGGAAAAAGAATCTGAAGATGGCTACCAAAGGTGGGAGTTTCCGCCGGAAGCGCGACGACGTCACCGAAGACACCAAATGGTGGGCGTCGCCGCCCACCTGGGCCAACAAAAAAAAAAAAAAAAAAAAAGACTACGAATCCGGACCCAACCACGAGATGGCGGAATAATGCACAGCATAGTGAATCCAGAAAGATTCACGCTGCAAAACTATAGGTAACTCAGGAATGGTGCAATGTGGAAGCCGTTAATCTTCTGCTCTTTATATTCTATTATACAACACTGTTCTGGTTTCATTTCATATTTCTTTTTACCAAGAATGTGTTTCCCGGCGTTTTATTGACGTGTCCGTTCCGTCCTCGTGTCTTTGAACAGCAGTGCCTTTGAGTGCTTGTTTGTGTCTATGAGTGCCTGTATGTGCCCATGAGGGCATGTGTGTACCTATGAGTGCCTGTGCATGCCTGTGAGTGTCTGTGTGTGCCTACGTGTGCTTGTTTGTGCCTACCAGTGCCTGTGTGTGCCTATAAGTATCTGTGTGTGCCTATGAGTGCCTGTGTGTGTCCATGAGTGCCTGTGCATGCCCATGAGTACCTGTGTGTGCCTGTGTGTGCCTATGAGTGGCTGTGTGTGCCTATGAGTGCCCATGTGTGCCTATATGGGACTGTGTGTTCCTATGAATGCCTGTGTGTGTGCCCATTTGAGCTTTTGGGTGCTTTTCAGTGCCTGTGAGTGCCTCTGTGTGTGTCTACCAGTGGCTGTTTGTGTCTGTGTATGCCTGTGTATTCAAATGTGTGTGCCTCTGAGTGCCTGTGTGTGCATTTGTGTGCCTGTTTGTGCGTATGTGTGCCTTTCAGTGCCTGTGAGTGCCTGTGTGTGCCTATGAGTACATGTGAGTGGTTGTGTGTGCTTCTATGTAACTGTGTGTGCCTATGATGGCTTGTGTGTCCCTATGAGTGGCTGTGTGTGCCTATGAGTGTTTGTTTGTACTTATGTGTTACTGGGCGTGCCTGTGTGTTCCTGTGTGTACCTGTGTGTGCCTATGACTGGCTGTGTGTGCCTATGTGTGACTTTGAGTGCCTGTGTGTGCCTATGTGTGCCTATATGGGACTGTGTGTTCCTATGAATGCCTGTGTGTTTGCCCATTTGTGCTTTTGGGTGCTTTTGAGTTCCTGTGGGTGCCTGTGTGTGTCTGTGTGTGTCTACCAGTGCCTGTTTGTGTCTGTGTATGCCTGTGTATTCATATGTGTGTGCCTGTGAGTGCCTTTGTGCATCTGTGTGCCTGTGTGTGCCTATGAGTGCCTGTGTGTGCCTGTGGGTGCATATGTGTGCCTTTGTATGCCTATGAGTGCCTGTGGGTACGTATGTGTGCCTTTGAGTGCCTAAGAAATGAAATGAAATAAAAATGTATAATAAACGCGCACTACTACCCTGGGGTGTCTAGGTGAAGCTTGCTAACAGGGCAATGCCAGGTTAGGAGGCTGGCCAGAGTTTAGAGACTCCCAAAGGTTAAAAGGACAGGTTTTTAGTTTTTTCCTAAAGCAGAGGAGGTCTGTTTCCTTTTTCAGGAATAAGGAAGGCTGTTCCAGAGACGGGCAGTGCTGCCTATAAAACTTCTCCCGCCCCATTGTGCTCTTTTTACACTAGGAACAATGATATTCCATGCTGATTCTGAGCAAAGGGATCTTGGCAGAATGTACCAACGAAACCAAAGCTTAAAAACTTGAGGGCCTTCCCCACGAAGAGCCCTGAAAGCAATGCACAGGGCCTTACACTGTATACGCGTCTCGATAGGTAGCCAGTGGAGAAGCGGAAGGACCGCTGAGACTGATTCTCTTTTAGATATGCCATGTAAAAGGCGAGCGGCTGAGTTCTGTAGGACTTGAAGCTTATTGAAACTTTTTTTTCTTATATTTACGAAAAGAGCATTTGCATAGTCAATTTTTAAGAGTATCAGAGCAGAAATTACAGTTTTCTGCAGGTCTGCCAGAATGGAGGGAAAGATCTTTCTCAAATGTTTCATCATAAAGAAGAAGGCAGACTATCAAAGATAACTCCAAGATTTTTTACCTTCGTAACTGGCGACGGAAGTTGGCCAAGTTCAGGTGGCCACCAGTCGTGGGACCAAAAGTAAGGATCCCTCCCAAAGAGCAGTACCTCGGTCTTGCCTGAATTCAACTTTAAGCAGTTATGGGCCATCCATTTTCCGATTTCCTGCATACAGTTGTAAAAACGCTTTGCTGTCTCTGAAATATTGGATGATACTGAGATCACTAATTGGGTATCATCTGCGAAAGTGACTGGAGAGAACCAAAAAGATCTAATAAGTTTGGCCAAAGGGGCTACATAAATGTTAAAAAGGGTCGGACTAAGAGACGAACCCTGGGGGACGCCGGAGGGAGAGAGAGGTGTAGGAGAGTAGGATCTGCCTCTTATGGTTACCCCCACTTTTTGCTGGTGTTTCACTGTTTTTCGACTTTAGTCTGGCTGGGGCACTGCTAATCAGGACCCCAGCCTAGCTGCTTCCGCTCTAAATGGATTGCTAGTACCTTAGGTACACTTCAGATTGGATTCTGGGGTGCCCTTATAAGTCCCTAATACATGGCATACTATGTACCCAGGGCATAGGTACATCAGGGGCCTACCAGGGGCTGCAGCATGTATTGTGCCACCCCTGGAAAGCCTACCAAAATGACACCACAGGACTGCTACTGCAGCCTGAGTGAGATGGTGCATGCACCCCTCACTGAGACATAGGTTCACTATGTCTCACCATCACTGCACATATAAACCTATCAGTCACCCCTATGGCAGGCCTTATCAATCCTGAAGGCAGGGTGCTTGGTTTTATGTGAGAGGGTGCCCTAGCATGAGCTGAGCCCCTCTGCAGCTTTTGGAATCTCTTAACCGGAGCTGTCTGTGGTGCAGCCTGACCATATACTCTTAAGTCAATCAATCAATCACAAGCTTTATTTCGACGTAAAAGTCATAAAAGCATCATGAAACAACAACAACATGACTAATAAAATTGATATAGATATAAAAAATACATTAATAAATATACACTCAATTATCCTTGATTTGATTTGATTTTGGTTAAAAACTGGCAGCATTTCATCATTTTGTTTATAAACAATTCAATACAAGGGGAGAGTTCATTAATTAAAAAGACTAAAAAGCTTGTGCATAGAAATTTTAACAAAAATACTATTAAAACATTATCAATTCATCAATTCATAAAGGCTATGGCTTTCTTGCAAGCGCTTTCCACCGAATTTGCCATGCCTGCCCCAAATACTTCGCTATACAACAAGATAAAAAAGGTCCGGAATCTGCCTTAAGAATGCGGAGTGCAACTTGGTGCTCCCGTGTACCAAGTTGTCGACAAATCGGACTCAGCCATTTTCTCCGTGGGGTTTTGTAGGCTGGACAAACGAACAATAAATGGGCAATGCTTTCCACAGGGGCTTGGCAGCTGGGGCAATGTTTTCCATTGACGGCGGACCATTTTGCTATCACTTCGCCCACCGGTAAAGAGCCAAACCTAAAATGCATGTAGAGAATTCTGTCTCTGGGAACTGTAATCTGATCAAGGTAAGGCTCATAATATCTACATTGTTTATGGTAATAAAACTCAGTTGACAATCTACCCGCGTCAGATCTGCTGATTGCACATTGGTCCACCCATTCCCAATACAGACGATTGAGATCTTCTCTCCTTGGGGGATCCTGGCTGGACCAGCAATCACAAAGCCCAATTGCAGATAACATTTTCTTTATGTCGCGTAGCCAACCTATTTTCCCCCAGTATCGAGCCTAATAACCTCAGTGAGGGCCTCTGCATAGTGAGAAAGCTCAGGGGTCCTCCTAATGCGGGCCCAAAGAGGAGGGGACGCAGCCTAGCTACGTCACTAATTGACCGCCTACCCATATCCATTAGTAGTGGTGTGAGAGGAATATATTTTGGTGCTGTGACTAGATCTCTTAAAAATTTATATTCCGATCTCCGGAGCTCATCAAGATTGTCAAACCCCCAAACCTCAGCTCCGTAGAGAGCGGCACTGACAGCCTTGGAGTCATATATCTGGAGGGCTGGAGCAACAGGCCTAGTGTGGGAGAGACGATGTTCTCTTGCTATTGCACCAGCCAGACGTTTATGGGCCACCAACATCTTGCCTAGATGGGGTTTCCATGACATTTTATCAGAGAATCTTACGCCAAGGTAGTCAAAAGAAGCAACCTTTTCAAGGGAATCCCGCCCAAGAGAGGGCCGTTCCTACATGTTCTATGGGGGTTGAAGGCCATAAATTTGGTTTTATTGGCGTTTATGACCAGACCTCGGTTCTCACAAAATAAATGGAATCTATCAGTTAGGCGCTGCAACCCAACTTGGGTCTTGGATATCAATAACGTGTCGTCTGCAAACAACAGGGTCGGTATCTTTTGCCCCCAAAACGGGAAAGTCGGCCGGCTCTTCCAAGAGAAAATCCACGACTCCATTCATATATAGGGAAAAGAGTGTTGGAGCCAAGACGCATCCCTGCCTTACTCCTCTCTTGACAGGGATGCGCTCTGTAAGTTGACCCTGCTCACCCCACCTGACCTGGGCGAAATTTCCCTCGTGCAGCCGAACTAATAAGTTAAGAACAAAGTGAGGTATACCCATCTCGCCAAGCAGGACCCATAACTTGGATCTGGGAACCAAATCAAAGGCAGTCTTTAAATCGATGAATGCTAAATACAGACTGCCTCTGCCTATTATCACAACCTTCCAGTATATTAAGAGGAATCTAAATACCTGGTCCATTGTCCCTGTCTTTGTCCTGAAGCCTGCCTGAAATTGTGAAAGGATATCCCCATCCTCAGTCCAAGTCTGTATCCTGTGCAGTAGCATCCGACCAAGGACCTTCTGCACAGCATCAATCAGACTTATAGGTCTGTAATTGGCAGGGTCATCTCTTGCTCCCTTATACTCTTAAGTGCATTATAACCTCGTGGTAAATGCTAACTTTGGACTGGCTGCACGGAAACATGTCGTGTTTGGTGTCAAACACTTTGGAATCCTACCCCCCGCCAGTTCTGGTGGCGGGGGTAGAATTCCACCCTTCTAGAGGGAGAGACATGTCCACACCGGTATACCCGGTAGAAACCTTAAAGAGCCCTGGCATCACAAAATGGATGCTGCAGCCACAGACTCGAGTCTGGCCTCCTGCTGCTGACCGAAACTCCGACAGGGGAGGCCTGGACAATAGGTTTCCTGTCACAGGGAGGTGTAACCACCTCCCAGACAGGCCTTAGTGGATTGGAGCTGGGTGGGTGCACTCTCAGAGTGCTTTGAAGTCTGCACTGGGGGCACATTTGGTGTCCCTGTGCATAGTCCAGTTCAAACCAGTTGCAGGGGCTACCAGCCCTTGCTCTGGCGCGAAACTGGACAAAGGAAATGGGTGTAGCCACCCCTCTTTCCAAACCCTCCCATAGGTGGGTCCCAGAGTTAGTCCAACCCCTTTCTTAGGTATAAGTAAGGAACCCCTGGCAACAGGACGTTAGATATCCCTGGATGAAACTCTGTAGCTGAATCCTGGAACTTCGACGCTGTACTAAAGACTAAAGCAATCTCCCTTGGGGTCAAGGAGTGACTCCCCTGCTTGGCAGGCACCAACAAAGCATTTGCCGGTCTGCATCTCCGAGGCTCCCGCCGGACTCTAAAGTAATTGCAGCCCAGGAAGAGGATTTCCAGACTTCTCAGAGGCCGACCCGAGTCCCCAGCAAAGCTGAGACCCACAGCCCTCACGAGTGATGTGGAACCAGAACTCCTGGACACCGTGCACATTTGCTAGTGCATTGACTTCCTGACGTCTCTTGAAGTCCTGCTTTGGGTTACTTGTAACCCTAGCCCCGAGCACCATTTGCACTGAAGATTGTGGGCCTACACTCCACGAATGTTCCATGGGCCTGCTTCTTGCATTTCCGCTTGAGGCTCCTTTGCAATCCCTGGTCCCTCGATTGGTGGGTCCCTGTGAAGGCAACTCTGATTTTCCTTGGGCTTCTCTGGTTGCTCCAGACGTGCCCTGACTCCCCACCGCGTGGTGAGTCCCTCAGACCTAGCTGGTCTGCACCGAAGCATCTTTCTCCTTTCTGCGTGGGTTGCTGTTGCCAAGGCTTGTTTTGTTCAATCCGGACACCAACACTGCAGCACTCGACATCCTTTGTGGGACAGCTCGAATCCAGCTCCTGGTTGTCGTCGACGCCTCCTGGTCCTCGTGGCTGAAGAGTCAAGCTTCCCCTCTTGCACCTGAAGCACACAACATCGGTGGGCATTCGTCTATCGTGCCCCTGGTCACTGGCAAGTGACCCAGACTCTGTCCCCTCTGCTTTCAGGTTCTTCACATCTTCGATCCAGGCTTGGATCTCTTCAGACACTTTTCCTCTTCCCGGCATCAGCACTTTCTGGTCTCCTGCCATTGAAATCGACGACGCGACCCGACACCATTTGACACCTATGCACCCAGCTTCCCTGGGTGAGGTAACACGAGTACTCCGGTGCTCCCGTGGGTGTTGGCCCTAGAACCATCTAAGTCCAAAACGGTTTGCTTCTTGTCCACACCTAAGTGTCCTTAAACTTTAAAATTCCAACCGCGACTTTCCCCATAGAAGATAATGGGCGCTCGCGGCTGTGTTCTCACACTGCACGCGTCCCCCGTGGTTCCCCTGTGTCACTGCCTTGGGTGGTTCCTTGGAGTCCCAATGATTCTACAGGCTCTAGGCCTTGTGTCTAGTAAAGTCGTGGTTCTTATACCACTTTTTTGATATATGGTTTGGTTCGCCCCTAGGGCCATTCGTATATTGTGCTGATTTACTGTGCTATTTGCTGTGTAACATATGTTCTTTTACCTCTAGCCTCATAAAGAGACTAGTAGGGTGTGTTTTAGAATAAATACATATATTTTATATATATACCTTGTGTGGTCTGCTTTCATTTAGTCATTCAAGAGATTATAGACTGGTAAAACAAGCTGCTTTACATTCCTTCAAGACTTAGCCTGAAGGCTACTCTCCATAGCTACCACTAGGATAGCTTTCAATAAAGGTTGTCTTTAATCTATCATCAATAAGGGGTTGTTTGGACTGGTGCAGGGTGCCCACTATCACTAGTGGACATCATATACCAGGCCAACTTCTCACATTGGTGTGCAGCGTGTGGGATTCCAGCTTGCTATTGTTTTACCAGATAATCTCAATTGAATTGACTAACTGAAAACCACTAAAGGTACCTGAAGGTACATATAATACAAGCTTAGAAATACAGTAAGTTCTACTGAACTTAGAGTTGTGTGTTAAGGGCACAGCACACCCTTTCTACAACTCAAGAGAGTTTAGTAGGCCACACTAGAGTAGGTAGGTGCTACACCACACCACACTAGTGATTTCTTCAAGGCCAGGAACCAGTGAGTCCCTGCCAGAAGCCAGTGGGCTTCTTCCCTCCAAGTATGATAATCTCCCATTCTTGGAATTGAGAGCATTAAGCACTGCTAGGAAACTGAAGACAGGCAAAAGTGCCAACACCCAACGCCTCATAGAGGTACTCCTCCTAGATGATCTCAGGAAGACCTCAGGGTCTGAGAGAGTAAGTAGAGTGGGTGGTGCGGCACCAGAGGAAGGGCCAAGGGGTGAAGAAACCCCTAACCTGACCCCTGATGCTGGTCCTGGGGGAGATGACAGTAGTCTTTCTCAGGGCAATGCAGCTCCTTCAGAGGATGAAGAAGAGGACACAGCTCCTCTCTTTGTCCCCCCTGGAAGAGTTGAGAGAGTGCCTAGAAGGTCTAGATCTCCTTCAGAGGAGTCTATTCACTCTGACACCTCAGTAGGGACCTCTGTCTCCTCTCATAGGAGGGAATCCTCTCATGAGAGGAGAGAGAGACAGCTCAAGTATGATGAAGCTCAGCTTAGAATCAGAAGAGAGCAAATGGCTTTAGACAGGGAGTCCCTGGAGCTTCATAGACAAAGAAGAAAGATGGGACTAGAGTCCCATGGTGGCAGCAACTTCCCTAGTGCTAGGGAAAGGTCTTATGACCATAGAAACCTGAACAAGATTGTCCCTCCCTACCAGAGTGGGGATGACATCCACAAATGGATAACTGCACTGGAAAGGGCCTGTAAAGTACAAAGGGTCCCCCAGGAGCAGTGGGCAGCAATCTTGTGGCTCTCCTTTGCAGACAAAGGTAGAGATAAGCTCCTCACTGTAAGAGAAGAGGATGCTGATGATTACCAATGCTTAAAAAGTGCACTGATTGATGGGTTTGGCCTAACCACTGAACAATACAGGTTAAAGTTCAGGGATACCCAAAAGGCACAGAATCAAGATTGGGTGGACTTTGTGGATTGTGCTACTAAGGCTCTGGAGGGTTGGTTACTTGGCAGTAAGGTGTGTGATTTCAAAGGATTGTACAACTTAATTATGAGGGAGCAGATCCTTAATAATTGTCAAAATCAACTGTTGCACCAGTACCTGGTGGACTCTGATCTGACCTCTCCCCAAGAATTGGGAAAGAAGGCAGACAAATGGGTCAGAACCAGGGTGAGGCAGAAGGTTCAGAACCAAGGTGGTGACCAGAAGAAGCAAGATTCTAAGAACTCTGACAAGGGTGGGGAAAAGGGTAAAGACCAGCAGTCTTCTCAAGGCCCCCAAAAATCTGCATCTGGTGGGGAATCCCAATCCAATAAAGGTAAAGGCCAAAGAAAGCCATGGTGTAAAGTCTGTAAACAGAAAACCCATTGGACTAGTGACTGTAACAAGTCCAAAGACTCTAATCCAACCACCACTGCCCCTAAGGCAACTGTTACCCCTAGTACAGCTACAAGTGGTAGTAATCAGAATAAGGGTGTAGTAGGGTTAACCCTGGGTTCTGAGATGGGATCTGGCCTAGTCAGAGTTCCAACTCAGGCTGTCTTAGTCTGTGATGGAGGCATAGATATGTCCTCCTTTGTGAGTCCCAATAACTTGGGCAAATACAGACAGCAGCCTTTAATAAATGGAAAAGAGGCTTTGGCATTCAGGGACACAGGAGCAAGTGTCACAATGGTGACAAAAGATCTTGTGGATCCTGAGCAGATTATACTTGGTGAGACAGATCATCCTGGGCGAAATGTACCAAGTGACCAATGCTAGCAATGTCAGGACAGACCATTCCTTGGCAGTTGTTAATTTCTCCTGGGGAGGGGTAACTGGCCTTAAGAAGGTTGTGGTAAGTGCAGACCTCCCTGTTAAATGCTTGCTTGGCAATGATCTGGAGACTTCAGCTTGGGCTGAAGTGGAGCTCAGGACACATGCAGAAATGCTAGGAATCCCTGCACATGTTTTTGCGGTGACTAGGTCACAGGCCAAAATGTCTAACACTGAACAGGCCCTGGATTCTGGAAGAATGGACCAGGTGCCTTCCAAGAGAAGGAGCAGTAGGGTTAAGGCAGAGCCTTCCCCCCTGACTCAGAGTACAGATCAGTCTCTTGAGGGAGATGATCTTAGTCCTGAAGAAGGAACTGTCCCAGAGGAGCTTGAGCCTGATCAGGTTGAGTTCTTGGGGACAAGGGGCCCTTCCAGGGCAGATCTGAGCCAGGAGCAGCAGAGCTGCCCCTCTCTTGAACCCCTCAGACAGCAGGCTACTGCTGAGGCTGCTGGGAATGCTAGTGGGTCCCATAGAGTTTATTGGGATGATGGACTCCTATACTAGTAGAGACCCCAAGCCTGGTGCCACCAGGAGGTTGGTAATACCTCTGAAGTTTAGGGGCTTCCTATTGACACTAACCCATGATATTCCTTTAGCAGGACACTTAGGCCAAAACAAGACCTGAGACAGACTTGTTCCTCACTTTCATTGGCCCCACATGTCAGAAGATACAAAGGAGTTTTGTCGCTCCTGTGTAACCTGTCAAGCCAGTGGGAAGGCAGGTGGAACCACAGAGGCCCCCCTAATACCACTACCTGTGGTGGGGGTCCCCTTTGAGAGAGTGGGGATTGACATAGTTGGACCTATGGATCCTCAGACAGCTTCTGGGCACAGATTTATCCTGGTGGTGGTGGACCATGCCACTAGGTACCCAGAAGCTATTCCACTTAGGACCACCACAGCTCCTGTGGTGGCAAGGGCCCTCTTGGGAGTGTTCTCAAGAGTGGGTTTTCCTAAGGAGGTAGTATCAGACAGGGTGCAAACTTCATGTCTAGTTACTTGACTGCAATGTGGAAGGAGTGTGGAGTGAATTACAAATTCACCACACCCTATCACCCACAATGCAATGGTTTAGTTGAGAGATTCAACAAAACCTTAAAGGGCATGATCAAAGGTCTCCCAGAGAAGCTCAGGCGGAGATGGGACATCCTTTTGCCCTGCCTTTTATTTGCCTATAGGGAGGTGCCTCAAAAGGGGGTTGGTTACAGCCCTTTTGAACTTTTGTTTGGCCATCCTGTAAGGGGTCCATTGTGTCTAGTGAAGGAGGGATGGGAGTTACCTCTCAAACCTTGTGGCTACTGATGAGGGACAGGAGGAAGAGAGTGATCCACTCCCTGACCTGCTCTCACAGAATCCTGATGATGGGTCAGTAGATGGTGTAGCCTTGGCGGGCAGCCTCACTGCCCAGCAACAAGCTGACTGCAGACAAGTTCTCAGTCAGTTCAGACATATGTTCTCCCTGACACCTAGTCAGACTACCTGGTGCACTCATGAAGTGGACACTGGGGACAGTCTGCCTGTCAAGAATAAAATCTAAAGGCAGTTTGATCATGTCAGGGATTGTATCAGGACAGAGGTCCAAAAGATGTTGGATTTGGGAGTCATTGAACCCTCAGATAGCCCTTGGGCTAGTCCAGTAGTCTTGGTGCCTAAATCTCACACCCAGGGTGGTAAGAGAGAGATGAGGTTTTGTGTAGACTACAGGGGTCTCAATGCAGTCACTAGGACTGATGTCCATCCCATCCCCAGGGCAGATGAGCTGATTGACACTTTGGCTTCAGCCAAGTTTCTCAGCACATTTGACCTGACAGCTGGCTACTGGCAGATCAGACTAGCTGATTATGCAAAGCCCAAGACAGCATTTCCTACCCCTAGTGGGCATAATCAGTTTGTGGTGATGCCCTTTGGTTTGAAAAATGCACCTGCCACTTTTCAGAGGTTGGTGAACAAAGTCCTTACAGGTCTGGAAGCCTATAGTGCAGCATATCTAGATGATATTGCTGTCTTTAGCTCCGCCTGGGAGGATCACCTGGTCCACCTCAGAAATGTTTTGGAGGCCCTGCAGAAAGCAGGCCTAACTATCAAGGCCACTAAGTGCCAGATAGGGCAGAGTCAGGTTGTGTACCTGGCCCACCTTGTGGGTGGAGGCCAGGTTCAACCACTACAGAGCAAAATCCAGACCATCATGGACTGGGTTGCTCCAACCACCCAGACTCAGGTGAGAGCCTTCTTAGGCCTGACTGGGTACTATAGGAGATTTGTCAAGGGGTATGGATCAATAGTGACACCCCTGAATTACTTAACCTCTAAGAAAATGCCCAAAAAGGTTCAGTGGACAGTTAGCTGTCAAAAGGCATTTGATGACCTGAAGCAGGCCATGTGCACTGCTCCCATTCTGCAAAGTCCTGATTACTCCAAGAAGTTCACTGTTCAAACTGATGCATCTGAGTTGGGGGTAGGGGCTGTACTGTCACAGTTGAATGATGAAGGTCAGGATCAGCCAGTAGCTTTTATTAGCAGAAGGCTGACCCCCAGAGAGAAACGTTGGTCAGCCATTGAGAGGGAGGCCTTTGCTGTGGTTTGGGCTCTGAAGAAGTTGAGGCCATACTTGTTTGGCACTCACTTCATTGTTCAGACAGACCATAAGCCCCTCTTATGGCTAAAACAGATGAAGGGTGAAAACCCCAAACTTTTGAGGTGGTCCATTTTCCTACAGGGGATGGACTATACAGTGGAACATAGACCTGGGAGCAACCATGCCAATGCAGATGGCCTCTCCAGATATTTCCACTTAGAACATGAAGACTCAACTGGTCAAGGTTAGTTTAATGTCCCTGCATTTGGGGGGGGAGGGTTGTGTAGGAGAGTAGGATCTGCCTCTTATGGTTACCCCCACTTTTTGCAGGTGTTTCACTGTTTTTCGACTTTAGTCTGGCTGGGGCCCTGCTAATCAGGACCCCAGCCTAGCTGCTTCCTCTCTAAATGGATTGCTAGTACCTTAGGTACACTTCAGATTGGATTCTGGGGTGCCCTTATAAGTCCCTAGTATATGGTATACTATGTACCCAGGGCATAGGTACCCCAGGTGCCTACCAGGGGCTGCAGCATGTATTGTGCCACCCCTGGAAAGCCTACCAAAATGACACCACAGGACTGCTACAGTAGCCTGAGTGAGATGGTGCATGCACCCCTCACTGAGACATAGGTTCACTATGTCTCACCATCACTGCACATATAAACCTATCAGTCACCCCTATGGCAGGCCTTATCAATCCTGAAGGCAGGGTGCTTGGTTTTATGTGAGAGGGTGCCCTAGCATGAGCTGAGCCCCCCTGCAGCTTTCAGAATCTCTTAACCGGAGCTGTCTGTGGTGCAGCCTGACCATATACTCTTAAGTGCAGTATAACCTCGCGGTAAATGCTAACTTTGGACTGGCTGCACGGAAACATGTCGTGTTTGGTGTCAAACACTTTGGAATCCTACCCCCACGCCAGTTCTGGTGGCGGGGGTAGAATTCCACCCTTCTAGAGGGAGAGACATGTTCACACCGATATACCCGGTAGAAACCTTAAAGAGCCCTGGCATCACAAAATGGATGCTGCAGCCACAGACTCGAGTCTGGCCTCCTGCTGCTGACCAAAACTCCGGCAGGGGAGGCCTGGACAATAGGTTTCCTGTCACAGGGAGGTGTAACCACCTCCCAGACAGGCCTTAGTGGATTGGAGCTGGGTGCATGCACTCTCAGAGTGCTTTGAAGTCTGCACTGGGGGCACATTTGGTGTCCCTGTGCATAGTCCAGTTCAAACCGGTTGCAGGGGCTACCAGCCCCTGCTCTGGTGCGAAACTGGACAAAGGAAATGGGTGTAGCCACCCCTCTTTCCAAACCCTCCCATAGGTGGGTCCCCAGAGTTAGTCCAACCCCTTTCTTAGGTATAAGTAAGGAACCCCTGGCAACAGGACTTTAGATGTCCCTGGACGAAACTCTGTAGCTGAATCCTGGAACTTTGACGCTCTACTAAAGACCAGAGGACTGAAGCAATCGCCCTTGGGGTCAAGGAGTGACTCCCCTGCTTGGCAGGCACCAACAAAGCATTTGCCGGTCTGCATCTCCGAAGCTCCCGCCGGACTCCGAAGTAATTGCAGCCCAGGAAGAGGATTTCCAGATGTCTCAGAGGCCGACGCGATTCCCCAGCAAAGCTGAGACCCGCAGCCCTCACGAGTGACGTGGAACCGGAACTCCTGGACACCGTGCACATTTGCTAGTGTATTGACTTCCCGACGTCTCTTGAAGTTCTGCTTTGGGTTACTTGTAGCCCTAGCCCCGAGCACCATTTGCACCAAAGATTGTGGGCCTACACTCCACGAGTGTTCCGTGGGCCTGCTTCTTACATTTCCGCTTGAGGCTCCTTTGCGATCCCTGGTCCCTCGACTGGTGGGTCCCTGTGAAGGCAACTCTGATTTTCCTTGGGCTTCTCTGGTTGCTCCAGACGTGCCCTGATTCCCAACCGCGTGGTGAGTCCCTCAGACCTAGCTGGTCTGCACCGAAGCATCTTTCTCCTTTCTGCGTGGGTTGCTGTTGCCAAGACTTGTTGTGTTCAATCCGGACACCAATGCTACAGCACTCCACATCCTTTGTGGGACAGCTTGAATCCAGCTCCTGGTCATCGTCGACACCTCCTGGTCCTCGTGGCTGAAGAGTCAAGCTTCCCCTCTTGCACCTGAAGCACCCGACATCGGTGGGCATTCATCTATCGTGCCCCTGGTCACTGGCAAGTGACCCAGACTCTGTCCCCTCTGCTTTCAGGTCCTTCACATCATTGATCCAGGCTTGGATCTCTTCGGACACTTTTCCTCTTCCCGGCATCAGCACTTTCTGGTCTCCTGCCATTGAAATCGACGACGCGACCCAACACCATTTGACACCTATGCACCCGGCTTCCCTGGGTGAGGTAACACGATTACTCCGGTGCTCCTGTGGGTGTTGGCCCTAGAACCATCTAAGTCCAAAAGGGTTTGCTTCTTGTCCACTCCTAAGTGTCCTTAAACTTTAAAATTCCAACCGCGACTTTCCCCATAGAAGATAACGGTGGTTCGCGGCTGTGTTCTCACACTGCACGCGTCCCCCGTGGGTCCCCTGTGTCACTGCCTTGGGTGGTTCCTTGGAGTCTGACTTGCATTGTAATAACTTAGATTTTAAGTGCTAGGTAGTATACAAAGGTGGCATTCTGGGTTTTTAAAACACCTACATTGCATTAGCTTATAGTATAAAAGTATACCCGATTTTAAATCTCAAAATGTATTGTTTTTACGCCACATTGACCTC
Organism: Calotriton arnoldi; assembly: GCA_963921515.1. NCBI lineage: Eukaryota > Metazoa > Chordata > Amphibia > Caudata > Salamandridae > Calotriton > Calotriton arnoldi. The sequence goes on along the minus strand of CAWUFW010013624.1, from coordinate 58,686 downwards.
ATTTCAACATCCAATCGAACAGCCGCATTGTTGATTTTTCTTTCTACCGTTCCGTTAGTGTTGACAGTATCTGTATATTCAGTGCAAGGTGCCTTTGCAATAATTCTACACTTGTACGTGAAATATAAGAAGTGACTGCTTATCTCTGATTAAGAAATCACATCGTTTTTGTGCGTCCAAATGTGATTTCTGATGGTCCAATGGAAGTATCCGATCTCTATAGAATTAGTAGTCCCTCAGGCCAACACATGGCTGCGTTAAAACCTTTCACTGTCATGGAATAAATGAGACAACGTTGTGTGAACTTTTTATAAACAAGCATTGGCATAGCCAATAGGTCTCGCCTTTGGGACCTTATAAGTGTTTAGCCATGCAACAGTTGATGTTGTTGCCCCAAGGATATTGTGCTGCATAACTAAATACTTATAAGGTCCCAAAAGCGAGACCTATTGGCTATGCCAATGCTTGTTTTTTATTGGAAGTGAGATTTTTGTTAGCTTGCGTTTTAAAAAGGCACCATTGTTATTTATTTATTTTTGTTTGTGAAATAAAGCTAAATCATTAAAATGTGTGCATTTTTAAAATTCAAGCTAATAAAAATTAAACTTCCAATAAAAGCAAATGGAAACGTATGCTGTAATGTAATTTATCTGTTTATATTTGCATTAAGGATGCAGTACTTTACAACTCCACAGGGACACCAAGGAACAGCCTGTGGTACTGCACCCTTTCCTTGAGACCGAATATTGGAAAAGAATTATGCAGTGGTGTGAGGCACAAGAGCGAGCATTTTTTGGGGGGGGATTTTGTAGCATTTGCAGGATGCTGCTCTTTAACTTCATATGTATGAAGTTGCCGCAAATGCTATTAAATGAAATCAATAGGGGTGGTGGATTATGCTGATACGACCACAGGGTCGTATCAGCAAGGTGTTCTCCCTTCTCCATACAACATCGCTGGTTTTTCAGCGATGTTGGCCCATTTCCCCCGCTATCGCTGGAATATTCATCGCCATAGCGCTAATCGTTGCTAATACAGCGTTAGCGTGGCGATATATTCCAGCGATAGCCGGCGATAAAAAAAATCACGCTAAGCAGGGTTAGCGATGATTATCGCCTCTTCTTGCTAATATGCCCCCATATTTTTAACATAAATTATTTACATTACATACACACACCCTTCTCTTGCGCACGCACACACACACACATAACATACAATTACAGCATCAAACACACCACACACATACACCTGCTCACCAACACAAGCACATACAATCACTAATATCATACTGACACTTACCCAACCTCCACCCCACAACAATACACACTGACTCTTACACATGGAAGCTTGCTCAGTTGCTGCACATGTTCTGTGTGTGCTTTCATGTGTGGAAGGATGCTCAGCTGCTGTCTCTGTTATTCCTCTATGTCTATGAGCGAATCTAAGCAGTACTTGTTGAATGTGCGAGGAAGCACATACTGCGGCTGCTTGTACATAAGTGCTTCTGTACTGCAGATGTTACAATCTGTCTGTACCTTTTGTGTTAGGGAAGCTGACACTGCTGCTGCTCATGGTGTACTTATAGTATGCGTTAGTGTGGCTTGGGATACATCTTTTCACTATATAAATGCTACAAAAGATGGGATTGTCAAAGCTTAAGGATGTTTTGACTGGTGAAACCTCATTGTGCATATCTAACCCGGTGCTCTCTAAGACATTGCATTGGCAAAGTCAGCTGACTGTTTCTCTTTGTGACCCACTCACTACACATCAGTCACTGTGGCTTTGCACACATTCCACACATCAGACTCACTTGAAAAGTTAATAAAACATTGCTCTCATGGGGGGTGATTCTCATAACAGAAAAAAGGCAACAGACTAAGTTTAACAGTGTAAAATTGTCTTACAAAGTTCTCTATTGGTCCAAGAATAGCCCTGGAAGTGAGCCTGAATTTAAGGCGCTCTGGACAAACCATCATAGATTTCTGTGCACCATTTGGCTCAAAGAGAAGATCAGAGTGGGACCTTAACATGGTTCTAGCTCAGCTGAGAAACCACCAGACTCATTAGATGTTGCTCTTCTGCTCTGGATTGCACCAGGAGCTGTTGGGGTAGAAGTTGGACTGTGGTCCTCCTGGATCAGGGCGAGACATGCACGGTGACGCTGCCTTTGGAATCCTAGTTGTATGAACGAAGAACACCCTTTTAAGAGACTCAGCACAAACATTACACGGTTCAGTGTCGTTTGTTAGGGAGGTGATTTATTTAATTTGAGCCTGTGTTTGTCAGTGGGGACCACTGGTACTCATTTTTGCAGCCGACATTTATTTTTCTGCATTAGACATTTACCAAGAGCAAGCGAGGGAAACTAAAAAAATGGAAAGACGGAGAAGGAGGAAGAAGGAAAACCGTCATAAAGGGAGACAGCAGGAACCTGCAGGAGTGAGAGAAAGGGGCCGGGAGTGTCTGGTAGTGGATTAAGGACGATGGAGGTGGATTCACAATTACTCATTCTTGGTATTCGGTGTGCAAACATTCAAGTGCATTGGCTTCAGGCTTCTGAGCACAACCTTGGGCACCGGCTCTTGTTCTTTTACAAATTAAGCACTGCATGCATGAGGCGAAAGGTCCAGCAGCCGCCCTGGAGCAGTTTAAGGCATAATCCATTGAGGCAGGGTGGTTGCTTTAAAATTAGTCATTTTATGCCCATATCTTCTTCAGAGCAATACATTTGATTTCTTTCTAGAACTTAATTGCTTTCCACCTTGGTGGGATGAAGGGTGCAGTGGACTAGCTTGGTGGACCACAAGGGGATCCAATGTTAGGTCGTAAAAGAGTATTTCAGACACCGGAAAGCAAACAGGACTTGGACAGGGACAACGTATCACTGACTGATCTCACACATTAATGCTTTAAGAATTTTCCAACAATGTGATCACTTGAAATGTACAGGTACAGAAAAAATATAAATTTAAAAAACTCAAATTGAAAAAAAAGTTATTTTGATGTAAATACAGTAACATTTGTTCAGCTCAAAGTCATTTTAATTAAAACCAGTTCTCCAGGGATGCGACAGAAAGGCGCCACATAGGGCTCTCAATCAGAGGTTACTCCTAGCGAACTTAGTTTTAAGTAAGACTGGATGCAAACTTTAGTGAACAATCTCTTTTCCTGCAGTTTTATAAAGCACAAACTAGACCTGAAGGTATTGGAGTGCTTTACATGAGCACCAGTTACATTACACAAGGACACATTCATCGTTTGTAGGTAGGAGGGGAATAAGATATTTGCCCAGAATCACAGGGTGTTGAGCCAATGCCGAGACTCGAACCTGGTCCTCCATCTCCAAAGTTGGCAGCTCTGGCTATAACCCACACCCTTGCCACTAAGACTGGCAGCCACAGTGTCCAGCAGTGCATTCCAGCTGAAACCAAATTAAGCAACAGGTCATTTAAGCGTCTTTCTTTACCTTTGAGTTCTATTGCACTTTAATACTAAAAGAAAATGTTCCCGTTCAGCCTCATGAATCCAAACTTCACCAGAAAAGTGTGATCTCTTTAATTTGGAAACTTGTTAAGTCACTATTAAAAGTGTGACAACCCTGCTAAAAACGAAAGTCATGTGAGCTACCCAGAATACCCTGCGACTAGGTGGGACAGTAGCACGATTTGCTGTTCGTCCCTTGGGCACATGTGCCAGCACGATGACAAGAGAGACTTCGAACTCACCCACCCACTGTTGCAAGCTTCATCATTGTGTTCGTTTTCAAGTTACCACCATGAACAAGGAAGGGGTGACTGCCTCCTTAATCACAAATCACAGAAAGTGAAGTTCAGAAGAACTCTATGAATCCTACTTGTGTCGCAGGAAAGGAGTTAAAATTGTCTATTGGTAGATGGAAGGAACTAAGGGGCGATTAGGGCCCCTGTCACTGTCATTTATTGTGTCAACATGTTTCGGCCACGGTTAGAAACTTATTCAGGTCACTGGCATTCATCAAAACTTAAAGAGCCTTAAGTCATCCGGGCTAAAAGTTCCGAAAGTATTAGTGACATTTAAGGGCACAACTTAGGGATCCCTTAGAGCTGTCATCCTGATAGCAGAGCTGTGAGTAGGTAATGAAATAAAAACCTATAAACTTCAGAACCAAGAAATAGCTCACTCCGACTGTCCTACGTGCCAAGAATCACAACTTAGCTGCGGTTTGTGATGAAGCAGTCAGAGACCCCATGCCTGTGCCCCCTGGGGCAACTGCTGCCATTGGTAAAGATGGTGGTTGCACTCTCAAGTCAGCAGCGAGAGTCTGACCTCTCATTAACTCATGCGCTCTGGAGACCGCAGTGTGATGCTCGGGACATCTGGGAATGTCTGAACTGCACCCGACTGAGAAGACAGATGCTGATTCTCAGTGGGAGTGATCAAGGCTGGTGATACAAACCAGAGAGCAGTACATAAGAGGTTCATCGATCAGTCTTCAGAGTCTGTCTTCCGGGAGAATCGGACAACGGCTTGCACATCTTATAGTCCAGAAGCCACTAAACAAAAACAACATCTCTGTAAATGCCAGGCCTGCAGAGTCTGCAAGGAAATCTACCTACACCATGGAGAAAAGGAAGGAGGGTTTCACTTTTGGACAGGAGGGTGTATCTATTCATATTTTCCTTTCTACATTGGTGCACGTAAATAATGATTGCAAAGTGAACCTGTTCCACTACAGGTAAGTGATTGCAAAGTGAACCTGTTCCACTACAGGTAAGTGAATGCAAAGTGAACCTGTCCCACTACAGGTAAGGGACTGCAAAGTGAACCTGTTCCACTACAGGTAAGTGACTGCAAAGTGAACCTGTCCCACCACAGGTAAGTGACTGCAAAGTGAACCTGTTCCACTACAGGTAAGTGACTGCAAAGTGAACCTGTTACACTACAGGTAAGTGACTGCAAAGTGAACCTGTTCCACTACAGGTAAGTGAATGCAAAGTGAACCTGTTCCACTACAGGTAAGTGAATGCAAAGTGAACCTGTCCCACTACAGGTAAGTGACTGCAAAGTGAACCTGTTCCACTACAGGTAAGTGACTGCAAAGTGAACCTGTTCCACTACAGGTAAGTGACTGCAAAGTGAACCTGTCCCACTACAGGTAAGTGAATGCAAAGTTTGCACATTCTGGCCAAACCAGACACAAATTCGGCTCAAAAAAGGAAATATACTCTTCAAGTGTCCTTACGTGTTATTCCTATTTTGCTTTGCACATTTCTGTAGTTACTTATCAGGCCATTTTAAAGTAAGAATATTCTCAATGGCTCTTCTCTCGCTATCGTATTGGTGGCAGCCAATTCGTGCATCTTTAGGATGGCCGAAGAGAGAGACGAGGCAAGAGAGAGACGAGGCAAGAGAGAGACGAGGCAAAAGAGAGAGACTAGGCAGAAGAGAGAGACGAGGCAAGAGAGAGACGAGGCAAGAGAGAGACGAGGCAAAAGAGAGAGACAGGCAGAAGAGAGAGACGAGGCAGAAGAGGGGGCGAGAACAACAGCAGCAAATGTCAGCAGAAGAGAGAGACGAGGCAGAAGAGAGAGATGAGGCATTAGAGGGGGCGAGCGCAACAGCAGCAAATGTTAGCAGAAGAGGGAAGAGAAAGCCGGGCCTGGACCCCCTGTCGCCTGTGAGCTGTCATTCCATATGGCTCCCTTGGCAGCATGCCATCTGTCTGGAGATAGTGCCAGCCTGAATACTTGCAGAATGCAGTGACCATAGTTAGCCCGAAGGCTGCAGCGGCGAGACTTGTGCTGCAGGGCTTTCACACTGCAATGGCAGGCATTTCTGATGGCTTCTTTCTAAACGTGCGAGCCCCGTGACTGATTGGAAGGGAGGGGGGTAAGGGGATGGAGATCAGAGAGAAGGGGGTGAGGAGCGGGTTGAAAATACAGGCCAGGGAAAGCAGCTGATCAACAGAGCTCGTAATAACAGCTCCTACCTGCAGTTCTCCTCGGAGACCAGAGCAAGCCCACAGCCGGGTCAGCTGCGAGGACCAGGCACAGACCAGTGCCCCGTGCTCTGAGGCAGGCTGCAGCATAACCCGCCTTCTCCGTCCCCCTGGCTCCGCTGCTCTGCTGGAGCCCCATAACTGATTGGTAGGGGGAGGGAGGAGCTTGAAAATAGACCACAAAGAAAGTGAAACCAGCCACGGCATCGCTGCTGGTTGATGTTTGGGAGGTGGGAGGGGTGTTCTTTGCAGGAAGGCATTACGGCGCTCTAATAAATAAATAAATAAAAGCCACCGCGATTGCTTCTTGATGCTGTTTGGGACATGGGAGGGGAGCCAAGGTGATTACTGCTCCATGCTGTTTGGGAGGCGGGAGGGGTGTTCTTAGCATGCAAGCATTACGGGCGCTGTAATGGGGAGCTTATAAAAAAATAGTCCCTAAACAAAAAGAAAAACACCTACAGTGTAAGGAAACTGTAGTTGGCCGGTGCTCCTCGCATACAAACGGAAGTGATGTATTGGGAGCACTGGCCAATATTGAGCCAGGAGAGAAAAACACGAGAGTTTATACCCAATGGAAAGCAGCTGCTGTAATTACACTAAGTATAGTGATTACAGCAGGTCTTGCATACAGCGCATGCACGCTGATGCTCGACCTAAAAATGAACTGGGCAATTTCTCCAACACCAGGGCTTATAAAACATCTTTTATAAGGACCCTGCCTATATATACAGGACCCCCCACCCCTGGAACACCTAGGGGAGACTTTAGGGATTCTGAATATGTACAAATATTGCAGATCCTCACACCACAGTGCTCCTAGCACAAAAGTCGATTTTGAGAAGCACTTTACTACAATGTGGAAATTAGCAATTTCACTAAACCCAAGGCATATACAACCTATTTTATAAGGGTCCTCCTTATAAGTACCTGACCCTCCACCCCTGGGACACCTAGCGGAGACCCTGGGGAAACCTAATATGCCAAATTATTGTCGTTTATTAGTTTTTAAGTGCCCAAAACACCAAAGTCGAGTTTGGGCACAATTTAGATGTTAAAAGCAGTCCTGCAACACTGGGCTGCTTTTAAACGGACCTCAGACCTGAGCCAGCAGTGCACACATGTCAGTGCAGAAAGGGCTGCAGGCCTCTAGACTGCAATGCCCTGTTATATACGAGGGACTTAAAGGTAGTTTTAACCCCCTGCCCTATTATGTACTATGGCCTTATGGGGGAGGCCATGCCACTTATAGGGGTACCCTAACCCATAGTGTGCCCTAGTGTATGTAGGTGTTTTCACTGTACTCTAAGTGTGTTTTCAGCATAGCATTGGCCCTTGGCCTGGTTAGGCAGAGCCCAGGGACAGTCAGTTACCACCAGTACCAGTCAGCAAAAAAAATGGGGGTGCCGAGGACACAGGATGATTTTGCAGCATAGCCCCCCCCCAAACAAAAGGAGATGGGTTACTAACCTACACCCTTGTAGTCCTCATCAGCTAAGTGGAAAAACCTGGAAAGTCCATCACCATTGCATGGGCATCCCCAGGTCTGTGTTCCACTGTAAAGTCTATTCCAGGGGTCTCCAACCTTTTGTGTAGTGAGAGCTACTTCTGGTCAGTGAAAATCGTTGTGAGCTACTAAACCCCAAGCAACTCGCACATTTTTTCTGACCCCTGATATATAAAGCACTTCACTCAATTATAACACATGCTTCAACTCTGCATAGTCCATTTTCAGAAAATGCATAGTTCTTCACTCTGTTCAGCAACACACTGTCTGCTAGGCCTTGCACTCTCTGCCCTGCCTTCTACTTCCAGTAATCCAACTCCACTCTCTTGGCAGCTTTTTATTTAATCAAAATGTAGTCTACTTTACAATGGTTTACTTTGCAGTGTAGTTTTCGTTTAACTCAATTATGTTCTCACACTTCGTGCTGCACTGCACAGATTTCAGATGGCAGCATTCTCTCTGCACCGTCCTGTCCTACACTAAGCACATACCCATTTTTTCAAAAGTCATTCACTACTAACAGTACAGCTCCCCACTGTCCGCAATCGCTACATACCCCTAAGGCACACAGGTGTCAACCTCTTCAAAAATGTTTTTGGGAATGTGCGTGCATCAATCTGTCTGTGACTGTGTACAATCCTAGACATGGTGCTGCACCTGCTCAAAATGTCAAGGGCCGCCAGTGCATATTTGAATGTATTTTACTTGTCATCATCATCTCAAAAACCCTTCTGCTCTACCTGTTAATTTTTTGGTTAGCCCACCTCTAACAAAATGTTTGATGGGTCTCCTACCTACATAAACTTATTCCAGAGAGCTGGTGCCTTACTGCAAATGTAGGAGATTGGGAAGTAAAAATGTACTTTCCCTTCTGACATTCTCCAATTCTGTGGCATAAATTTTGCAATTTTGCAGTCTGGGATTTAAAACGCAGAGAAGAACAAGACAAAACTCATCAAAGGGACTCGTTCTTTGAATTGTGATAATGCCCTGCTTCTGCCTGTTGACACGTTTAGCAGAAGGAAAATTTGCAAAGGAAGAGGCACAGACCTACCTTTTTCAAAAACATGTACTTTCAGTAATGCTGAAGGTGCGAGTACTGTTCTAGTTGGCCCCAGTCTGACCTTCATTTTCAAAGTGCACCTCATTTTAATTACAAAAATGCGGCTCAGTGCATGTGAGGCCCTTTGATTTCAACCTCGGCTGCCACCGCGCTTTACTATTGAATGAGGATGTAAAGTGCGGTGGCAGGTGACGTTAGATTCCAAGATCCTTGCATCCTCTGAACTGCTTTCACTCTACTACACAAAGGCAAATATATAGTGTAGTAATCAGTGAAAGGCTTTCATTGATTACTTCACTGCGCTATATATTTGCCTTTGCATGACTGTGAAAGCAGTTCAGTGCAGGCAAGCACCTTGGATTTTTGTGCTGGCTGCCACTGTGCTTTATTGAAGGCAGGAAGATGTAAAACACGGTAGCCAGGGCCGGCTTTAGCGCTGGTGGTGCCCAGTGCGGCAATGCTTGTGACCCCCCCAGTGACCACCTCCGCTACGGATTCCTTCATAACCATCCTTTAACAGTGCTCCTCAAGCCTCCATAACCACTCTCTCTCAGATGCATTTATTTTAAATAGTTTTATAGCGCCACTCCTACCAACCAGTGTAAGGTGTCAGAACACTTTACATCACACCGATTACACAGAGACAATCAATCAGTGAAATGTTACATAAGACAGAGGACAAGAAGGTATAGGAGTCACAGGTCATCCATACTGGTAGGCAGGATTGTTTAAGAGTGCTTGGTCAGGAGAGGCAGAAACATAGAATTTAAAACCTAACACCATGGTTGGGGGATTCTAATAGGAATTGATTTCTACCCAAATGAACCTATTTTGCAACAGCTGGGGGAAATCATAACGGCCCAGCAGCCAGCCTATACCTTGCAGTTTTCATGCAGCTCTTTGATAAGTTACTTGCTCACTGTTCTACATTAGGATTTTAACTCCTAAAGAGCTTGCAACAATATGGTCTCTCTGACAAAAGTAGTAACCCACTGACCTATTTACATTACGTTATATATGCACTTTGTGATCTGCACCTTCTTTGCAGCAGGCATATTAACCCTCTGTGCTACCTTACGGTGAGTAAAAACTTCCTTTGCAAGTTTACAGATTATTACACAAACGATCTCTCTCTCTCTCGGTTTCCAGGAATAACATTCATCACCCAGTTTGACATTTGTATTATTGGCTGGAATTTGTTGGAGGCCAAGAACGCAGTAGCAGGTGCTTTTCTATAATATTGGCGCCCCCACATGAAGTCAGCACCCGGTGGCATAGGTCGCGCCCCCCTAGCAGCACGGTACATGCAAGGACTTTTAATTTAAACGTCAGCTGCCGCTGTGCTTTATTACTGTTAAGGCAAATGTTAAGGCACGGTGGCAGCCGATGTTAAAATCAAAGGTCCTTGCATGCTCTGAGTCTGAACTGCTTTCACAGTCATGCACAGGCAAACATATAGTGCGGTGTAGTAATCAGTGAAATCCTTTCACTGATTACTACACCGCACTATATGTTTGCCTTTGCATGACTGTGAAAGCAGTTCAGTGCAGGCAAGCACATTGGATTTTTTGTGTTGGCTGCCACTGAAGGTTTAAAGCGCGGTAGCAGCATGCAAGGACTTTTAATTTGAGCGTCGGGTGCCACTGTGCCTTATTACTGTCAGTTAAGGCAAATGTAAAGCACGGTGGCAGCCGAGGTTAAATCAAAGGTCCGTGCCAGCTAGTCAAAACGAGGCCTGCTAACAGCTGTCACAGTCATAAAAAGGCAAATATATAGCGCGGTGTAGTAATCAGTGAACGGCTTTCACCGATTACTACACTGCGCTATATATTTGCCTTTGCATGAATTTGAAGCTGTGCAGTGCAGGCAAGCACTTAACGTTGGCTGCGGTCAGTGCCTGCAAGGACCTTTGATGTTAACGTTGGCTGCCACCGCACTTTATTCCTAATGCATATATAAAGCACGGTGGCAGCCGATGTTAAAATCAAAGGTACTTGCATGCACTTTCACGGACTAATCCGCTTTCACTGACTACTACGCGAAGGTAAATGAAAGCGTGGTAAAGTCAGTGAAAGCGGATTAGTGCAGACAAGAACCTTACATTTTAACATCGATTGCCACCGCGATATCGGCCCAGTGCCTGAAAGGACTTTTCATTTTAACGTTGCCTGCCACTGCGCTTTATTACTGAAGGCAGATCTAAAGTGCAGACAACGCTAAAATCAAAAGGCCTTGCAAGCACTGAGTGCTATTTAGCGACTCGCCTCATTCAAGGTCAGGGGCCCTCTTACCTCACAGCTGCTCCGGGAGGCCCAAATGGAAGATGATGCGAAGCGCGGTGCCAGTCTGGAAAATGCAGGTGGCGCGTGACTAGGAGGAAAAACGTCACGTTCTTCAGCCCACCCCGCCCCAGCTAAGCTCACTTCAGCCAATCAGAGCAGCTGGTTTGTGTGAGGGCGGGCAAGGGCTGATAGTTGTGAAAGAAAATGACGGGATACAAAATAAAATTCTTAATGACGTCTCAATAATTAAATAGCAGCGCGAGCTACTCTCAGAGGGTCGGCGAGCTACTGGTAGCTCGCGATCGACCGGTTGGAGACCCCTGCCCTAGAGGAAACTGAGCCCATGGAGCTTGACCCTTACCAGGTTGAACTCTTAGGCCCAGGGGGACCCTCTAGGGAAGAGCTGTGCCAGGGGCAGCAAGACTGTCCCACTCTTGAAAGCCTGAGGCAGCAAGCTGTTTCAGAAGCAAAGGGAGATGTCAGTGGTACCCACAGAGTTTATTGGGAAGAGGGATTACTGTACACTGAGGCAAAAGACCCCAATCCTGGAACCACAAGGAGAGTGGTAGTGCCACAGAAGTACAGGGAGTTCCTCCTAACTTTAGCTCATGACATCCCCCTAGCTGGACATCTGGGCCAAACCAAGATTTGTGAAAGGCTAGTTAGCCACTTTTACTGGCCCCAGATGCACCAAAAGGTGAAGGAGTTTGTCAGCTCCTGTGTTACCTGTCAGGCCAGTGGCAAGACAGGTGGCCACCCAAAGGCCCCCCTGATACCACTGCCTGTGGTGGGGGTTCCCTTTGAGAGGGTAGGGGTGGACATAGTGGGTCCACTTGAACCTCCCACAGCCTCAGGGAACAAATTCATACTAGTGGTAGTGGATCATGCCACTAGGTACCCTGAAGCAATTCCCCTTAGGACTACTACAGCTCCTGCAGTAGCCAAGGCCCTCATTGGTGTTTTCACCAGGGTAGGGTTTCCTAAGGAGGTGGTTTCAGACAGAGGTTCTAACTTTATGTCTGCTTACCTGAAACACATGTGGAAGGAATGTGGGGTGCAGTACAAGTTTACTACACCCTATCATCCACAAACCAATGGCCTTGTTGAGAGATTTAACAAGACATTGAAAGGCATGATTATGGGGCTCCCTGAGAAACTCAAAAGGAGATGGGATGTCCTCTTGCCATGTCTGCTTTTTGCTTACAGAGAAGTGCCACAGAAGGGAGTAGGTTTCTCACCCTTTGAACTTCTGTTTGGCCATCCTGTGAGGGGACCACTTTGTCTTGTAAAGGAGGGCTGGGAGAGGCCTCTCCAAGAACCCAAACAAGATATTGTGGACTATGTGCTTGGCCTAAGGTCCCAGAGGGGCTGCATGGTGTGGCTGAAGTGGATATTGTCCCTCCTGCGAAGATGGGGTCGAGGGTGTGTCCGGCTCTGGGGGTGGGGGTGGTGACCAGCTGCTTCAGTCCGAGGTTGGTGAGGTTGTCAAGGAGGATGGTGGAGTTGGGGTCGCTGCGGTTGGCGAGGTGGAAGTTCAGGTCTCCGATGAGGATGTAGTCCATGGAGGCGATGGCGTGGGGTGCGACGAGGTCAGCAATGGTGGTGGCGGAAGAGGCATGAGGCCCGGGGTGTCTGTAAGCAAGGGTGGTTCTGGGGCTGGTTTGGATCTGGAAGTGGAGGTACTCTGTGTTGGAGAGGGGGTCACTCGTGCTGGAGATGGAGAGTCGGAGGGAGCTCTTGTGTGCGATGGCGAGTCCTCCTCCTGGGCGGTGGGGGCGGTCCTTTCCTTGGATCTTGTATCCGTCAGGGATGTTGGTGGTGATGTCGGGGGCGGAGGTGGCGTTGGTCTATGTTTCCGTGAAGAAGGCAACATCTGGCGAGAGGGTGTTGAGCAGGTCCCAGATCTCCGTGGTGTCTGTGGAGGGAGTACAGGTTGAGGAATATGCAAGTCCGGCTTCGGTGGTGCGGGCGTCCGTCGTGGGGGGGCTGTTGATGGTGAAGGATTGTCAGCAGTGTCGGCAGGAGAACTGAACGTGGGTGGTGTTTGGCGTCAATCTCTGGCAGTTGTTGTCTCTTCCAGGGTTGAGTGCAAGGAGGGCAGCTGAGTCGTAGTGGTGGATGGCCAGAGAACCAGGGTCCCTGGCTCTGGCCGCGGACAGGTTGCGTACGGGCGCAGACAGGCTTGACTTTGGCGCGAGGGACAGAATAAACAGAAAAAGGCACAGAGACAGACACAGGCACAAAAAAACAGAAAAAGGCACAGAGACAGACACGGGCACAAAAGAGACAGAAACAACAAAGTGGCAGAGAGACAGACACAGGCACAAAAGAGACACAAACAACAAAGTGGCACAAGGACAGAACCAGACAACAGCGGCCAGCAGAAGAGCAAGCCTCTTCCACTGGACCACCAGGGATGAGGCGCAGGCAGGAGCCTGCGGGTGGAGGTGGGCCTCGACACCTACCTGAGCAGATCCCGGTGCCCTAAGTGGTGGCACTTAGGAGTGCAGCTGCGGGGGGAGCAGGTCCCTGACCAGGAGGTCAGAGGTCTTGCCATCGTACTCCCTCGGCCGGAAAGAGCCGGCCGGGGAAGTACTGAAGTGCTTCCAAATGGCAGACATTCGGAACTTCCCTATGTAATAATAGTAGAAGGTCAGGATACCTTTACTCATCATGCGTGTCCCCAAAAGTGACAGGTTGTTTTTGTCCTTAAAAGTGACAGTTCGTGCGCAGAAAATATGTGGACATGATGTATGTGTGGCAGCCCTAACCGGAGCTGAGCTGGGGGGCGTGGCGCTGTGGATGTGTCAGAGTGTGAGCATGTGTTGAAGACTGGTTAGGTTAGCAGGGTATTTAGGGTTAAGTAAAAAAAAAAAAATGTGTCCCTAAATGTGTGCACAAAAAAGTGTCTTAGTGTAAGAGGAAAATGTCTGGGCATGTTTTAAACCGGGGACTGCAGAGCTGTGACAGATGGTGCCTGAGCAAGCTGAGCTGTGAATGAGCAGGGCAGCCCAAGTTCCCCACCCCCAAGACAGCATGGCTGTCTAACACCCCGTTGTTTGCTGCTTACGGAGCAGAGGTGTTTTTTTAAAAGTGTCTTTCTTTAAAATCAGCTGTGGCAATTCGAAATGCGTCCCAGCCAAAGCTGGTGGCAGAAAACTATCCGTAACAGGTCTGAAAAGTGCTGCAGCTGTAAACTGTTAGAGGGGGAAACCCTGTAAGCATCACAAGTCACGACGTAAAAGCACAAACACAAAAGGCCAGATTCCCAGGCCTGGCTCTGGCATCTAGGTGTCAAAGTGATAAACTGACAACTGGCCTGCGCAAGGCTGAAGTTTGGGGACATGACGAATGACCAGTCCCAAACTTCCCAGGCCAATTCTCAAAAATAGGCTGATACAGATATAAAATAAACCCAGCCCCCAGAAGGGTGGGGAGAAGTGAAAAAAAAACAAGCCAAATGTAGAGCCAACAGGCTAACACCTGGCCTATTATAAATCAGACATCCCTTTACACAGAGGCCAATGCTGGGAAGTCAAAAACTCAAAACATAGAAACTGCTTCACAGATTCCCAGGAGCCTCAATGGGTATAGCACATTGTATGTTATAAAAGCGTCACCCTCTGCAGGCATGGTATTGATGATCCATCATGTCCCCAAACACCAGCCGGAGCCATCCTTCCCAGGAGAAGGGTTCAAGCAACTTTAACACCTTCCCCGTTCTAAAGTGACAAGGCCCAAGACAGGGGGAGCAGCCCTGGGTTGACAATGATCCCTAAACACAGGTGATTACACAGCTCTTACCAGGACGGGTCTCAGACTTGATTAGCAGCAGCCAAATGATAAACTGGCACCTAGCATAAACTGTACATACGGTGGAAAAAAGGATCCCACCAAAGACCCACAACACATGGTTCTAAGCCCTCCCCAGCCATAAAGTGTGAGATACTTCTAATTAGCATGCCAGGACAAGTATAAAATGCGTACTTTAGGGTCCAGCAGAAACAGACATTTAAAAACCCATTTGGAAGGACGTGTTTGGATTGTTTGCTGCACAGGCCTACATCAGGAATTTAAAGGGGATAATGGAGCAGATCAACTTCTCACAGATTGACGCCGCCTGCTGCACACTGATGAAGGTAAATAAAATAGGGGGGCGCAATGTTGCAGTCTTAAGGATTTAAGGGTTTATTTAAAGTATTGTAGGGGAAATGCATTTAAGGTGAATAATGTAGTTTTAAATGTTACTTAATACAATGGGGGTTTGCAATTAATGTGAGCAACACGGCTGTTTTAAATGTATGTCGCCGGGGCATTTTAAATAAAGGTTAACGCATTGTTGTAGAATGTTTAAAGCGCATAATGCAGGAGGTGTTGATGTGAAATGTAGCTGTAATTTTAAGTTTTTTAAACGGCGCTAAGCGCAAGGAGGACTGTATTTAAGGTGTATAAAGGCTATTTTTTAGGATGTGCAGGGTTGCAATCAAAAGGTATTAACGAGTGTATAATGCCATGATGGGCTACACTTAATGAGGGTAATGCTAGAGGCTTTGAGACGGTAATTGTCCGCAACTTATGACTTTTAAAGGGGTGTTTAAAACATTTGGGACCTGTATTTGAAGTGAATAATGGTGTTTTTGAAGCATGGAGTTTAGCGCTATGTAGGACTGTGTTTATAGTGTTTTAAATAATATGGGGTTGTGGGCTGGTGTCTAATGTGAATAAGGTTGGAGGTGAAACAAGGTTGTAATTTTAAGTTTTTTAAAAGGCGCAAAGTGCAAGGGAACTGTATGTAATGTGAATAAAGGCTGGTTTTGGTCGTGGCGCAGGGTTGTAACCTTTAGATTATGCAGGTTATAGAAACATTTTACCATGAAGCCGTGCATTTAAAAGTGAATGCCACTAACAGTTTTGTGTATGCACAGGGCTATAGCATTAAGACTTGTACAGCGCCTAGAAACAATTTTACAGGAATCACTGATGGCTTTAAGGGCCCCACAGGCAACAAAATAAACCATATAAATTAACAATAAAAACACAGTTTTGTACTCACCCAAAGGCTATGCTGGTGCTGAGGGGTCTCTGGAGCAGGTCGTGGCTGTTCACAGGGACGTTAGTTGCCCAGGGGATTAGGTTTGAAGCTCTAGGGTCCTGTGTAGGAGAGTCCGGTATGGGGTCCGAGGTCCAAACTTACAGGGGCCACCCTCTGGGTCCGAGAGGGCTTTGGGGTCCTGTGTGGCAGGTATCTGTGTGGGGCAGAGGCCCCCCAAATATGCTGATGCCTCCACAGAGCCCTCTGAGGTCCGTGAGTGCTCTGGGTTATTTGCGAGATGGAGATCGAGGGCCCCATGTGTGATAAACACATTTCCCAGAGCCCACTTACCATGGGCGCTGCTCTGGGGGGTCGGTTGTGATTCTACCGGGGACCAGGGGGCTATGTGCGACATGGGGGCGGCACATTTAAATCAAAATAAAAGCCCCAGAGCCATCGGTGCAACTTGTGGGGCTCTGGGGGGATCCTGTGGCCGGTGTGTGGTGGGGGTTCGCGGCGCCTGTATTTATAAAGGCCCCAGAGCACGCTGACCACTATCGGTGCTCTGGGGATTGCGGCAGAATTGTTTTAAAAATAGAACCACCCCGGAGCCCGCTGTGCTCCATGCAGAGCTCCGGGTGGCTTGTGTGGCAGCTCCTGAGGCCTTTGGCCGGTGTGGGGCACTATGCCTCGTTTTTTAAAAAATTGAAGCCCCCGGAGCCCGCTTACCGATGGCGCTGCTCTGGGGAGCTGGGGCAGCGGTCGGCGTTTCCTAGGGCCACACGTGGGTCCCGATGGCGGCGGCATCATGGCCGCAGGGCGCTTCCTCTCTGCGTCTGCGAGGAACGGCCTTGCCCCGCCGTGACGTCACCGGGGACACCCCTGTGACATCACGGCGGGGCAGGGCCTTCCTTCGCAAATGCGGCGTGGAAGCTCCCGGCTGGTGATTCCTCCACGACGGCTGTGCCCCAAGGTGGGGCATTCAATAAAATAAAATTTAAATTTTTTTGTTTTAAAAATGTATTTACAGCCACAGGGAACGTATAGCAGCGTCCCTGTGGCTTTTATTTTGTTTGTTTTCTTTTTTTTTTTAATGGGGGCATGTTTATTTAGCGCAAACTCGACATGGAGGTTTTGGAGCGCTTTTTGGAGCCACTGTTAAGTTACACAAGCACACATTCCTTTTAGGTACACAGTGTGTGTTGGTACATTAAGTGATTTACCCTGAATTACAGGATGTTGAGCAGGGTGTTTCTCATGCTTTTGCTCGCCCCAGCCAGCCCTTTTTAAAAGCCGCAGCTGCCAAGATCATTGTTTCCCCTGCTTCCAGGGAAACATAAAATAAATAAATAAAATAACACGTGATTAATGCTCTTTCTGGAGTGTGATATGTGTTTTTGTTAGTGGTCATGGTGTTGGATGTTCCTAAAAATACCCAAGAGGTTTAATAGGTATGTTGCAAAGAATGTGTACCATGTAGACAGCGCTGCGTATAATGTGTTTGGGTTCAGATTATGACTGTTTGTTTTCCTAGGAGATATCCTTTTGTTGCCCATAGTTTATAAGATGTCATGTAGTAATGTAGTGTTTATGAGCGTTAGTTTTAAAACAACCATATTTGATTTAACCCCAGCCACAGACCCTCCCTGAAATAAGAATGCTCGCCCTGCAGACAGGTATATGTATTTAGAGTTGTATAGTTTTACGTCGTTTTTGTACAAAGGTGTCTCTGAAGCTCTGCTTTTCTAATGGTATTCTCATGTATGTATGATTTTTTAGATTATGATGGCGATCTACAACTAGATCTTGACGATCTGGAGCAGTACCTGGGGCCTCAAAGCGCGTCGCTGACTGTGCAGGATAACGCCATTCTTTCAGGTAAATCAAAAAATGCAGGAGTTCTTTAAACTGTCTAAGACTTAGGTTTTGTTAGACCAAAAAAAACCACAGCGACGAAATGTAGGAGGTTCCTCAGAAGGGGTTGCTAAGGTCTGGTTTATACCTCAAATGTGATTATTTTTTTCTTTGCAGGGCCCTCAGAGGCATGCCCGGACGGCGCGGTTGTGCAAGAGGCAGCTCAGCCACCAAAAGAAAGGCCGCTGAAAAGGAAATCTTCAACATCTAAAGAGGGATGTGTGACAAAGAAAAGAGCTGGGAAAAGCCCTCTAACAGGTGTGTTTTTACAAAAGGGTGCGAAAAAAAGAACTCTCTGGGTTTTATTCTCGCAAGTAGAAGGGGCCACCGACATGTAGTACTGGATGTCTACACGGGACTGTGTAGAAATTATTGCGGCGGGGTGTCTGTGGGTAGTGTAAGCAGCTTATACAGGTTCTTTATTTTTTCTAATATATATATATTTTTTTTATCTTACATTCTAGGCGTCGTTCAAAAGAACACCGGTGAAAATACGTGTAAGGTCAAGAGGTCTGCGAAACCATTAAGGGACATAACAAAGACAGTTCAGAATGCTGAGCCGGCTGCAAAATGTGTGAGTAGGCGTGTACGCCAGGACCGTCTCTGCACATACTACACGCACATACAACAGAGAACCGGCACTGCTGTGAAATGTCAAATCAAGCCCTCCTCCAACATGTTGAACACTCCTACAGGAATGTCTATTCTACACAGGGAGGGGGACAACAGCGGAGATGTGCTTACAAGCCCAGACAACGTAATGCCTGTTCGGTGTAAAAGCGATGCGGCGTATCTGAACCCTCTCCGTGCCTCAAAAGGGCGTCCCCTCTCAAACAAATCCACCCTTAACAAGAAGCCGAGGGATCCGGAACCCCAACAATGTCCATTAAATCTCAAGAAGATGCCCGGGGTCCCAGAGGCCCAAACAAAGCCTTTAGACCTCAAGAAGAAACCTGTGGTCCTTGAACCCCAAACTATGCCTCTAGATCTCTCATTAAAAAATATTGCGACATCTGTGAATGAGCCCTCTACATCCCTGATCTCTAATGGGCCAGCGGCTGTGAAGGTCGTTGCAGAAGATCTGGTACAGCCCCAATCCCATAAAGTGAATCGCCTCTCAAGAAAATATCTTAAGAAGAAGCAAGGGGTACAGGCGTTTATAGGGGAAACAGTAGCAGATCCCTTAATCAAGCCCATTACACCACAGGCCCCTACACACACCCTGAAGCCCTCTATAGTTTCAAATAAACTAACGGCATCTGTAGAGGGGTCCCCCCTAGACCAACCCCCAAAACCTGCTATAATCATGCATGATGGGTTTAGGAACTCAGAGTCTGAAAATGCTCAACCCTCAGGACCACCTTATAACGGCAGCAGTGGGTGTCTCCAGGCATTGACAGGTCTGGTAGACAAACTTGGTAGACCCTACACCAAGATGGCGCCTGGGGAGCTGCGAGACTGCAACCGGTGGCCGAGGGAGGTGCTCCGCGATGGCATCGACCTCCGTTTACCCAGCAGACGGTGCCCCCCCCCCTCAAGTAGTGAGATGCGCATATGATGTGTGATACGGAAAACAGGGATCATTGCATGCCTAAGACCACCGGATTGTATCACCGGATCGGCATAGGACTCAAAATGGTGGGTGCACTGATCGCTGCACCTCCAGCCTAAGAGTACTTCTTTTACCCTCACCGAGCGGCTGCTGCCTATGAGGGAAGCCTTGTACACCTTTCTGCTCAAGGTACACTTTGTTTGTGGTCCGCTACTTTGACAATTACACTCACGGCGTTTCGGCCCCGCATTACTGCTTGTCCCTGCCTGACTCCAAAATGGCGGCTTTAATTTCCCCAATCGTTTTCGCGTCTGAATCTCTTATTGCCTCAATATGTACTATGTGTTAGGTGGTACTTTAACTTCCTGCATTCTGCTTTGGAGGCCCCTGCTCTGTTTTTATTGTTACTATCACCGCTACAACTGCCCAGTGACCCATCCCGTGCTGGCAAACACCACTGAGTACAACCGAGTGCAGAATGTATACAAGATGGCGACTAGCACTTGTGGGGCTCTGCTTTTACCTGTGCTGTTTGACCCTCACAGCACCTGCTCCATCATGCTAGCGGGACCCCAGACAGCCAAATCAGCAATACATCTAGCGCCTGTGTGTCTAAGGCCTCCTGTGTAATTAATGCCTCGCAGTGGGGAAGTTCTGCAGACTTTGGAATCTGTCCCTTCCACCCCTCCTCTCATCACCCCTGACCTGGGGGCGAGCTGGAGGTTAAGGCGGATATCGCTTCCAGTGACTCCGTGATAGGTGCTCTCAATGGAACTTTGACGATGCCCACTGGGCGGAATCCATGACTGTCTGTTTATTACGTGGTGCCCGAGCAACCGTGGCCGATGCCCGGTGGAGCTGTCCTATGCAGCTATAGAGGAGTTTTGGCTCTGGTTCACCCCTCGGCCGGCACCTACCCAGCTGGACATCGGACACTGTTCTCCTCGTCTCCCCGTTCTGTCTTCCACCTGCATTTCTTACCCCTGTTACCATTCCCCCTCTTCCTTTGTCTCCCCTTAAGAAGTGTGTACACGCTAATAACTCTTGTAACCTGTAACTCTCTGATCCTCATGTAAAGCGCTCTGATACCTTCGGGTCTAGCCAGCAATATTTGCTTCCTTCCCCTTCACCCTACCCCCTACCCCTCTCCGCCCTACTCCTCTCCTGTCTATAGCTACTGACCTTTGCCTTCACCCTGCCTTACTCATACTTCCCACACTTTCCTATCCACTTATCGCTCTTTTGTAATCCTTTCCCTCGCCAGTTGAGACATAGCTATTTGACTGATGCCCGATGGAGCTACCTTGTTTAGCTATTGGGGAGACGGGCTGTGGATTCCCTCCTCGGACGTCACCTACCCAGTCGGTCTTTGGGCAGACTTCCTTTCGTCTCTCCTGCCGTCTTTTCACCCATCCTCCCCCTTCACACTTCCCCCTCCACTCTATCTGTCTCACCTTTACTCCCTCTCTCAATATGTTGCTTATTTTTATGTAAAGTGTAATTTGTTTACCGTTTTCTGTAACATTGTGGAACCTAATGTAAAGCGCTCTGATACCTCCGGGTCTAGCCAGCGCTATATAAAACTCTCAAAATAAAAAAAAAAAAAAAAAATAAAATAAAATTAAAAAAAAAAAGCAACGCACAAGGGTCCTTCTAACACGTATAATGGGGATTTGTATACGGATGTTAGACATTCACCCGCCCACAACCCCGACAGTTCCTTAGCCGTTAGGGCCCTCGATTATTTCGACGGGCATTTATACTCCCCAACCCTTATGTCACCTATCACCCCTCTGGGAGCATACGACCCAACCAGCCCCGCATCCAGTGTAAACCACACATCACCACCAGCAATATACGGCGATAATAGTACGGGTTGGGACGACTGGTCAAATCAGAGTTTGGAGGGCATATTTAGTGAGGACCCTTCCACGGCCGCCCCGGGGTGTTCGCACTGGGACCCTGTTTCTATGATCCCACCGGGCCTGCAGTTACAGAATGGTGTTGTGGCGGACGGGGCGAGAGAAGGTCCAGGGGTGTTACAGGCAGTTGTACAACCAAACACTGTATTCATCCCTAATCCACCGCAATATGATTCTGTAAACCCAAAAGAGGTACTAGGGGCCCATGTGAAAGACATACAGCTGGCGGTCAGAAAGCTAAAACGCCAGGCGAACACCGCCACTTTAAAACTGGGGCTGGGCGATAGCGACGGCGGGGCAGGGCTGGAGGCGCAGCAGAAGATACTACAAATGGTTGACCAGTGTAAAAGGGTGATCCTCCAAACGTGTCAAGCAACAATGGCCGACATATGGAGTATCCCTGCGTGACTAGGCCTACACCGTCCCCTAAAGAACCAACATGCCCAAGGTATTAATAAAAGTACGCGCAAATATAAATATAGCAGTAAGGTCCACACGGTACTGACAAAGTCCCTGCGTTTCTTACGCTTGCTCAAGCATAAAAAGTACATGAAACCCATCAAACAAAGTCATACAGTTTCACAAACAGCGTCTGAATCACATACACCAGTACCATGCACCCGGCATTGCATAAGTTCAGGAGAAAACAGCCCACGGGGGTGCAATTGAAGGGATCGAGGGGTAGAGCGCCAACACGCCAACACCAGGAACACCCAGAAGGTCCGAGGTCTGGGTCTGTAGCAGAGGCCTCTATGAGCACGGCGACCCCAGACACAACCCAGACTGTTCAGATAGGGTGGGGTAGGCTACCTAGCAAAGCATGGTCCCATAAAAAACAAAAGTGGGCTAATAGCGCTAAGCAGCGCAGGCTTTTAATAAGTAAACTAAAGAAAGCCAGAATATGCGCTACACGGTTGCCTAAAAAGCCCCCAGAGCCCATGCTAAACCAGAATCCCCAAAATGATACAGCAGCAAACTCCCCCACAAGTCAGATTCCTCTTGATGAGGATTCAGAGACCGTGTTCTTAGAGAGCGTTAGAAGCTACAGCCGGACTGTAGAGAGATTTAACGCTACAGAACACTACGAGGAGTTTAGGTTTATTAACCTTCACCAGATAAGGTCCTCCACTCATGGGGTTTTTGCCATACATCAGGCTGTGCAAACACTCATAGAAAGGTTGTTACGCGATGTGGGTCCTAATGATTTTTTCCAGCTACGCTTCCAGTGGCAGGGTTTTGACAGCCCTTTGTTCACCAAGTGAAAGTCCTGCGCTGTGTTTGACGCCGTGGAATTTTTAGAAAACCTCGAGAGGCTTTTACAGAGTAAGGCTGAACTAGTCGCCTATGGCACTTTCAGAGTCATAGCCCTCATTGTACGGGGTCGTTAGGGGGGTGTTTCCCGGCCGTTAAAGAGCATGCTATACAGCAAGATAATTGGTAAGAAACAACGATGGCTGCTCAACTTTAACACCGGAGCAGCCAACACCTGTCTGGCGGCCAGCATCGTGGGGTTGCTGATGGGGCGCAACACCACCGACGCTGTCATACTGTCTAGAGCGGCTGAAGCCCATGAGGTTCTTGAAATACCTCCAGACCGTATGGTCGGCTTTGGCGACATAGGTCTTTTTGAGAACTATTTCACTGTTACAGTGAAAGTTCTTTATCATAACGGTTCTTGGAAGTACTTTACAACCGGGGAACATGTGAAAAACAAGACCGTATATGTCCTTCACCACAAAAATCACTTTTACGGTATCTTGAACCTTAAAAGTTTTCTGGGAGTCAAGTACGTGTGTACCCACTGCGATCATATATACAACACTAAGGCACATCATCAGTGTGAAATACACTGTAAGATGTGTCAGAGGGATGGGTGCGTCGTAGATGTCGCCCTGAAGGTGAGGTGGCGCAACTGTAAGATGTTTTGTCGCTCGCAAGACTGCTTGAGCATACACTGCAAAGCTGTTAAATGCATCCCTAAAATGGATTGCCGAGAGTGCGGCCGGTATGTGTCGACAGATCACAAATGCAAAGGCATGAAATGCCCAAGGTGCCAGACTCCATGTAGGGTAGGAATTGTACACCGTTGTTACATGGTTAAAGGCAGACCCCAGACCAAAACCGAAGATTACATAGTGTTTGATATAGAGTGCACACAAGAGACGGGGGTACACCAACCTAACTATATTTACGCCCACCACCTAACTTCCGATGACTGCTGGGAGTTTGAGGGGCGGACGTGCGTTGGTGATTTCCTTAATACATTCATTCAATCCAAATTCAAAGGGTATACCATGCTGGCCCATAACTCAAAAGCATAAGACTCATTCTTTATTTTACAAAATATGATTCGTGAAAAGGTGCAAGTAGAACTCATCACTCACTACCGTCCCATCTCGCTCCTTCCGTTTCCGGCCAAAGTCATCGAGAAGACCGTCAACAGACAGCTTGCCGCCTTCCTCGAGACGAATGGATCCCTCGACCCCTCGCAGTCCGGGTTTCGGGCCAACCACAGCACCGAGACCGCCCTTATCGCAGCCACCGACGACATCAGAACCCTAACCGACAACGGGGAAACAGCAGCCCTCATCCTCTTGGACCTCTCCGCGGCGTTCGACACCGTCTGCCACCGCACCCTAGTGAAGCGCCTCAGCAACATCGGAATCCGAGAGAAAGCACTGGAATGGATCATCTCGTTCCTCGCCGGAAGAACCCAGAGAGTCCGCCTCCCCCGTTCAGATCCGAGGCCACCGAAGTCATCTGCGGCGTTCCACAAGGATCTTCACTCAGTCCAACCCTCTTCAACGTCTACATGAGCCCCCTCGCAGCCATCGCACGCCAACACAACCTCAACATCATCTCCTACGCCGACGACACCCAGCTGATCCTCTCCCTCACCAACGACCCCACCACCGCCAGAGCCAACCTACACGACGGGATGAGAGACGTCGCCGACTGGATGAGGAACAGCCACCTTAAACTGAACTCAGACAAGACGGAAGTCCTCATCCTGGGCTCATCACCCTCCGCCTGGGACGACTCTTGGTGGCCCCCGGCCCTGGGCACCGCGCCCAAGCCAACGGACCACGCACGCAACCTGGGCTTCATCCTGGACTCCTCCCTGTCGATGACCAGACAAGTCAACGCCGTCTCATCTTCGTGCTTTAACACCCTGCGCATGCTCCGCAAGATCTTCAGATGGATCCCCACTGAAACCAGGAAGACCGTCACCCAGGCACTCGTCACCAGCCGACTGGACTATGGGAACACCCTCTACGCCGGAACCACAGCCAAACTTCAAAAAAGACTCCAGCGCATCCAGAACGCCTCCGCACGACTCATCCTGGACATCCCCCGACACAGCCACATCACCGGACACCTGAAAGACCTGCACTGGCTCCCCGTCAGCAAGAGAATCACGTTCAGACTCCTCACCCACGCACACAAGGCCCTCCACGACCTGGGCCCCAAGTACCTCAACGACCGCATGACCTTCTACAGGCCCACCCGCCAGCTACGATCAACCAGCCACGCCCTCGCCACCGTACCACGCATCCGCAGAGCCACCGCCGGAGGAAGATCCTTCTCCTACCTGGCAGCCAAGACCTGGAACTCCCTCCCCACTCACCTTCGGCGAACCCAGGACCATCTCTCCTTCAGGAAGCAGCTCAAGACCTGGCTGTTCGAGCAGTAACTTACCCCCTCCCCCAGCGCCTTGAGACCCTCCCGGGTGAGTAGCGCGCTCTATAAATGCCGTGATTGATTGATTGATTGAAGGTTCCAAGCTTATGTTGTTAATGGCTGGCCAGTTACAAATAAGGTTCATAGACACCCTGAATTTCCTACCCATGAAATTGAGCAAGCTGCCAAAAGCCTTTGTTTTCCCCGGGTGTAAAGGTTATTTTCCACACTTTTTTAACACCTGGGCGAACCGGAATTATGTGGGGCCCATGCCGCCTCCGGACAGCTACGGGGTTGAATATATGATGCCTGCTGAGAAAGAGAGCTTTCTACAGTGGTACTCTGAAAACCGTGAAAAGGAGTTTCATTTTCAAACCGAGTTGAAAGCCTATTGCCAGGCCGATGTAATGATCCTGCGACAAGCATGAAACCTCTTCAGAGATATTGTGGTGTCTATGACTAAGAAAGTCAGGGTTTTGAAATCCAAGACGCCTCAAATGACTAAGAAAGTCAGGGTCTTGAAACCCAAGACGCCTCAAATGACAAAGACGGTCGAATACATAGACCCTTTTCAAAACATCACATTGGCCTCCAATTGTATGTCCATCTACAAACACATGTTTTTAAGACCAAAAAGTATCGCTCTAGTGCCGCCAGACCTCTATAACGATAAACAGAAACGTTATTCAACCCCGTCTATCCAATTGCTCATGTACGTCTCTGAGAAGGAAGACATGCATATTCAGTACGCCTTACAAGGTGGTGAATACCGCCTGGGTCCCTATTACCTGGATGGGTACGCTGTAATTAAGGGAGTGCCGACGGCCTTTGAATACAACAGCTGTTTTTACCACGGTTGTCCTCAGTGTTACAAACCCCACGAGTTTAACAGACTGATGGGTGCCACCTTTGAGCACTTACACAGATGTACTCTGATGAGGGCCCAGTATGTTGAAAAATGCGGCTTTGCTATGAGGGTCCTATGGGAGCACGAGTGGTTAGATATGCTAACAACCGACACAGAGCTCCGCTCATTCCTTCAGAGTCGTGATTTACCACAACCTCTGGAACCCCGCGATGCCTTATTCGGGGGTCGTACAAATGCCATACAACTGTACAGGGCCGCTGGTGAGGGTGAGAAAATACACT
This sequence comes from Calotriton arnoldi, assembly GCA_963921515.1. Taxonomy (NCBI): domain Eukaryota; kingdom Metazoa; phylum Chordata; class Amphibia; order Caudata; family Salamandridae; genus Calotriton; species Calotriton arnoldi. The sequence continues at coordinate 32,604 of CAWUFW010013624.1, read as the reverse complement.
ATTATGATTTCACCAGTCTATACCCCTATGTGAACAAAATGAAGGTATACCCCTTAGGACACCCCACCATCATATATAGAGACTTTAAGCCCCTTTCCGAATACTTTGGGCTAGTCAAATGTGAAATCTATCCTCCACGGCAGCTTTACTTTCCAGTGTTACCATACAGAGTCGATGGTAAGCTGATGTTCCCCCTCTGTCGAACATGCGCTGTGTTTAAAGAGGTCGGTGGTTGTAGTCACACCGAAGAACAAAGGATGCTCACAGGGACATGGTGCAGCATCGAGGTCCAAGCCGCCTTAGAGAAAGGCTACAGACTCGGGAGAGTACACGAGGTTTGGCATTTTAAGAGGACCACGACACGTCTCTTTGCCCCCTACATTAATTTGTTTCTCAGAGACAAACAGGAGGCCTCAGAATATCCCAACTGGTGTACTGGTCAAGATGCAAAGCAGAAATACATCGATGACTACCACACTCACGAGGGTATACGTTTACGGCCCCATTTGATAGAGGTCAACCCTGCCCGCCGACAGTTTGCCAAACTCTGCCTCAACTCCTTATGGGGAAAATTCGCACAGCGTACAAACATGTCAAATACGACCTTAATAACAGATCCTGACGAACTGTTTAAGTACCTTTTTGCCCCTTGTTACGAGGTGTCCAGCTGCGAGTTTATCGATGACGAGACCGCGGCTGTGTGCTGGAAATACACATAAGAGTACCCCACAACGTGTAACAACATAAACATCTTCATAGCTTGCTTCACGACTGCACACGCCCGTCTAGAGCTTTACAGGGTTATGGATAAACTCCAGGACCGCTGCCTGTATCATGATACCGACTCTGTGATTTTTCTGAGTAAACCGGGGGATGAAGATCCACCTCTTGGGGATTATCTAGGTAATTTGACCAGTGAACTCGATAAGGATGAACATATAATAGAATATACCTCAGCCGGACCTAAGACATACTCGTACAAAACAAACACCAACAAAGTGTGCATGAAGGTCAAAGGTATAACATTAAACGTCAGCAACACCCTAAAAATTAATTTTGACAGTCTGAAGGATCTGGTGCATGAATACTCTGCATCGGCCGATCGTGAAAATGATAAAACCATAGTTGTTAACCAGCCATGCATAGTCAGATCCAAAAAGAAGTGGGAAATTACAACCCAGCCCCTACATAAAACCTTACGCGTTGTTTTTGACAAAAGGGTCCTGACTACGGACTATAAAACACTTCCGTACGGTTATTAGGTGCATTAGAGAGGACAAGAACAGCATAATGGACACCCGATTACAACATCCGTTCTCCTGCGTGTTAGCAGGACCCTCAAACTGCGGTAAAAGCTACTTTATAAAAAAGCTCTTAGAAAATGCTGCTGGTGCTTTATCACAAACACCTAATAACATTGTGTGTCTTTATTCGTGCTGGCAAGATCTTTATACAGACATGTCCCGCAGCTTCCCTCATATCAGATTTATAGAAGGTATACCTGATAATCTCAACGATGATGAGCTGCTATCCCCGACACTTGTAAACATGGTAATTGTCGATGACCTTATGCGTGAAGGTGGTGACCATCCTGAGCTAGAGCGAGCTTTTACTCAATATTCACACCACCGCAATCTAAGCATATGCTACATTGTGCAGAACTTGTTTTACAAGGGTAAGAACAGTCGCTCTATAGCACTCAATGCCTCATACCTTGTTTTATTTAAAAACCCCCGTGACAAACAGCAAATATCCGTCATAGCTAAGCAGATGTACCCGGGAAACACACACTTCTTTATGGAGGCCTTTAACGACGCTACAACAAAACCCCACGGCTACCTGTTGGTCGACTTAAAAAATAACACTCTAGAAGACTACAGACTGAGGGCTGATATTTTTCCCCCTGATCTCCCAGTCGCTTACACCCCAAAGACTAAGTCCCGAGCCTATAAAAAGCAGCGCTGAAGACCTTTAGAGACATTTGTAGCCCGGCCCTTATAATACAAGGTGTTGACCATGTCTGACCGCCTACGCCTCAGTAATAAAAGGGCCTCACTGTCAGGACTCACGGGAGGTTTCCTCCTTCTAACTGTATGCTGGCTACCATTTTCCCCCTACAAACTTACCAAAAGTCAGATAATCCCTCAAGCTGGAGTGCTTGTTGGCACCGATGGAACTCCAAGATGGCTGCCAACATGCACATACTGCGACAGCACACCACTGTTAGCAGTCTAGTCTTTTAGGCTTCATTACATCAGGTGAAGTGTGCTTCAACATTCCACTGTGCACTTCACTGAAGAAATAATTTGAAGAGCACCTGTTTTCCCAGCGTCGTGGAAGTCAGTTAGGGTAGTTGCGATAAAATCGGGGTTAGCTTCGTCGGAACTACATTCCCTCACTAATCAGGTTAGTGTTAAACTTGTAGCTAATATAAAACATTCTGTGAGAAAAGGTTATCGTGTCAGAGGTAAATTTCTATTTAAAGAGAAAAAAGGAAACAAGTCAGAATATATTTTCCTTCGTTTGAAAACTGGAAATACTTTTTTCAGTAATTGCTTTCCTTAGCTGAGAAGATTAAATAAAAAGCTTTTTGAATCAGCTGTCTTTTTCAGCTGTTCCAGAATCTGTCAGACGCAGGTGTGACCTTTCAACACGCAGTGTCTTCTTAGACTGAAACTTGTTCACTCTTCTGAGAATTAATTAAAAGGTGAAGTCAGGGTCAAAAGCCCGGCATGTTTCTTTCTCATGCCATGTGTTAAAGAACTCCAGTAATGTTCTCCTCACGTATGGCAGAATAAATTGTGCTTCCAGCAAACATTAAAACCAAAGGCCTGAATAAAAGGAACGCTTCCTTTTAACATTTAACCTAAGTTCTGAAGCATTGTTTAAAAAACTAATTAAAGACAGAAAACCAGTCATCCTACTACAGAAACCCCAGTTCAAGGCCCACTCCAGTCTCTTAACAGTGAGTTAATAGAAAGAAAGAGAAACCCAAATAATACATAAATTAGGAATACAGAAATAAATACTTACCTTATCTTTCTTACATTAAGGAATAGCAGGATCAAGTGCAGATTGTACCTGAGAACAAATAGGAAAGAGATCTGAGTGAAGACTTCTCATACAACCTAGCAAACAATACATGAGAAGTAGAAGAGAAGTAAGCTTCAGTAAACATTCTGGTAAGATAAGTTATTTATACACCATAGAAAAAACAGTAAGTTAAAAGGCACAGTAAATAAAGGTTTTTACATGTTAATGTTGCAGTCCAGTAAGAAGAAGAAGACGTAGCTGAACAGGCAGAATATTGGAGCAGTCTCTTCTCTGTCCCCAACCCCTTTCCCCCTTAGAACTTACCTGCAATGGAATACTAAAAGACCTAGCAGGGTTGGTTCTGAGAAGGGTATTGGGACCTAGCGTCATTCTGCTCCTGTGTGGTTCAGACAGCAAAAGGGATTTAGACCCTGACAGAGTGAAGTGCCCACGTTGGTACAAGCACCTGAGCAGAATGGCAGAAGGACTTGATTTAAAAAATTTGGGCGAGATTTTGAGTAATATACAAAGGGACTTGGAGGCAGTCAGAGAGGAAAATAAAATACTAAGACAGGAGATAATAACCTTTAAAACGGGAACACCAGCTTTGGGATCTAGGCCAAGCACCGCATCCTTTGAAACCCAGAGTCCTAACATCAGCACTTCATCCTTTGCCCCCACACAAGTAATCCACTCATTATCCCCAGTAATTCCTCTTGCCCCTCCAGAGCGATTTAATGGAGACCCGCAGAAAGCGCAAATTTTTTTGACCCAATGCTCTCTGCATTTTATGTGCCGTCCAACGATCTTCCCCGATGTTCAATCCCGAGTGGCGTTTATCTTGTCCTACCTTAGTGGGGACGCCGCCTCATGGTCCATGCCACTAGTAACCAAGGATGACCCAATTTTGTACAGTTTAGATGACTTCAAGAAGGAATTTCTCCGAATTTTTGATAGAAGAACAGCATCTCAAGCTTCAGACAACGAACTGTTGGAATTAAAGCAAGGAAACCGAGAACTCGTGTCTTACCTAGCCCAATTTAATAAACTAGTGGTCGAGACCAACTGGCCCGAGGATAAAAGAGCAGCAGTATTCTATAGAGGATTGCGAGAGGAATTGAAGGACGCTCTATCTCAAATCCCTAATCGACCCACCGATATCTCTGCCTTAGTGGATTTAACCTTAGAGATCGATTATCGGCAAAGTGAGCGGAAAGGAGAACGGCGGAAGGAGCTTAGACCAAGTGTTCCTCGTTTTGACCGTGTCAAAACAGAATCCACACGGACAGTAGAGAGTTCTTCGGGAATTGAACCCATGCAAATCGGTGTAGTCAGAGGTCCACTCTCTAAAGAAGAAAAAGAAAAGAGAAGGCTGAACAAACTGTGCCTATATTGTGGAAGAAGTGGACATTTTGTCAAGAATTGCTTAAAAAGACCAAAGTTGCCTGCTAAGGAGAAGGAAAACTAGAGGCACCACAGGTAAGGGGAGTTGGACCTGTGGATGCGAATGGAAAAACGACTCCAACAAATCACCAATTGGCAAACACACTACAAGTCTCCTCTCCCCATTTGGTTATGACTGTGACCTTAAGGTTTAGAGATGTGGTTTTGACAGGAATCATCGTCATGGTAGATTCTGGGGCAACAGGTAATTTCTCCGACCACAAATTCGCTAGCCTGATCGGTTTACAAGCTATCAAGAAGGAGAAAAGTGAGAAGGTCAGAGCGGTGGATGGTACGGATTTAACTTCAGGGCCCATAACCAGTCATACTGAATTGGTACACATGACTACTGTCGAAGGACACCAAGAGACCTTGCAATTTAATTTAATAGACGCCCCCAATTTCAACTGATTCTAGGTCTACCATGGCTAACGGAACACAACCCGTTAATTGATTGGGGAGCCCGAACTATTCAATTAAATTCAGACTACTGCACCAAAAATTGTTTCGACGACCAGACACATTCTTCTGTAATCTGCGCTGCCACCCAATTGTGTGAAGGTGGAGGTTCGGTATGTGCGATCCAAACTACCATGATACCAGATGAATACCAAGACTTTGCAGACGTCTTTGATGAGAAAAAGGCAGAGACGTTACCCCCCACAGGCCCTATGACTGCAAAATTGATCTAGAACCAGGGGCTAATCTACCATGCAGCAGAGTTTACGCATTAACGGAGAAGGAAAACATCCATTTGAAGGAATACCTAGCTAAGAATCTGGAGAACGGATTTATCCGACCGTCGCAGTCCCCTGTCTCTTCCCCACTTTTTTTCGTGCCGAAAAAGGGGAGATCTCAGGACTTGTATTGACTTTAGAGCGATTAACAGGATAACTGTGAAGAATCGTTATCCATTGCCTCTCATTTCGGTACTAATTGATCAAGTGAAGGAAGCAAAGATATACACTCGCCTAGACCTACGAGGAGCGTACCACTTGATTAGACTCCGGGAAGGCGACGAGTGGAAGACTGCGTTCAGGACCAAATTTGGCCTTTATGAGTATCTTGTGATGCCATATGGTCTCTGTAACGCACCAGCGGCCTTCCAGTACTTTATCAATGATGTTTTAAGTGAATTCATTGACCGATGCGCTATAGTATACATAGATGACATCCTGATTTATTCCAACACGGTTGAAGAACATCACAACCAGGTCAGAGCAGTTTTACAACGTCTACGAGAGAACTCTCTATACGTTAAATTGGAGAAATGCCTCTTCAACACAGATACAGTAGAATTCCTAGGTTTTGTGTTATCACCTGCAGGAGTTCGAATGGATGAGCAAAAAGTGAAGGCGATAACAGACTGGAAATCTCCTACCAGTATCAAAGAGGTTCAAAGCTTTATCGGATTCTCTAATTTTTACAGACGATTCATTAATGGATTCTCCAATAAGATACTTCCGCTGACTCGTCTTCTGAAGAAAGGAGTTCCGTTCCAATGGTCAGAAGAAGCAGAAGAAGCTTTTCAGTTGATGAAGGACAGTTTCACCACAGCACCGGTGCTGCTTCATGCAGATCCCTCTGAGCCTTTTTATTTGGAGACAGACGCATCGGACCTAGCCATCGGGGGAATACTTTCTCAGAGGCACAAGGACACGGGACAGTTACACCCGGTGGCATATCGGTCCCGCAAACTCAACCCTGCGGAATGCAACTATACGATTACAGAAAAAGAACTCTTGGCAATCAAAGATGCCTTCAAAGATTGGAGGCATTACTTAATGGGGGCAAAACACACTGTAACGGTGTTTACGGACCACCGCAACCTAAAATTTTTGCGATCTGCTCGAACTCTCACACCACGTCAGCTGCGTTGGTCTCTTTACTTCGCGGACTTTGATTTTGTTATCACTTTTCGTCCCGGATCCAAGAATGGAAAGGCTGATGTCCTCTCTAGACTCGACACAGAAAATCAAACTTCAGTCATTGAAAACCAGCAAATCATACCTGATGGAAAATTCATTGGAACTATCTCCTTAGAACCTTTTGAACATCACGTTCGAAATTTGATGACCGACCTTGAAATGGAGAACTGGGCCACAGAAGATCCACAACGTTTCATTCGCAATGGCCTCCCCTATTTAGGTACCACCCTGTATTTACCCACCAAGGAGCTTCAGCTGAAGGCAATGCAGGAATGTCACGACAACCCTCTGGCTGGCCACAAAGGTGTTGTGAAAACCGAAGAATTACTCAAACGTCGTTTCTGGTGGCCATACATGTGCCGAGACGTCCGTCAATATGTGTTAGGCTGTGAAATTTGTGCACGGGGAAAATCGGACAGACAAGCTCCTAAAGGTCTCCTACAACCCATGCCAACCCCCCCATATCCTTGGCACACAGTCTCCTTAGATTTGATTGTTGATCTACCTTCTTCCCATGGGTATGATACCATTCTTGTAGTTGTCGACACTTTTAGTAAGATGGCACATTATATACCCTTCAAAGGTACACCCACTGCTAAACAATTGTCCCAACTTTTCAATCAACATGTTATTCGCCTTCATGGGATTCCTAGGGTCCTCGTTTCAGACAGGGGCTCTCAGTTCCTATCACGATTTTGGAAGGCTTACATCAAAGGCCTTAATATTGACCATCGTTATTCCACCAGTTTTCACCCAGAAACTGATGGTCAGACTGAACGCATTAACCAAGACCTAGAACAACACCTCAGACTTTATTTGTTAGATGAGGAGGGTGACTGGCCTGACCACTTATGGACTGCGGAGTATGCTCACAATAATGCTCTAAATGTATCCACTGGCCACTCCCCTTTCTTTATAAACTCAGGCAGACATCCCAATTCTCATGCTAATTTTGATGATATTAATGTTCCTGCTGTTCAAGATATTGCCCGACAGTTAACTAAAATTCATCACTCAGTAACCCAGAATTTGTCGATCGCGAAGGATCGTTACAAACACTTCGCTGACCGAAAACGTAAAAAAGAACCTGAGCTTCATGTAGGAGACTTAGTCTGGTTGAGTACAAAAAATCTCAGACTCAAAGGTCCCCGTAAATTTCAGCCTCGTTTTATGGGTCCTTATCCAATTGAGAAGGTCATAAATCCAGTCACTTATCAACTATCTCTTCCTGGTTCTACCAAAATTCATCCAGTATTTCATGTTTCTCTCCTTAAACCAATTCAACCGGGGTTGCGTAGGGTTTCCCCTCCTGATCCTCTGATGGTTAATGGTGAGGCGGAGTACGAAGTTAAACGAATTTTGGATTCAAAACTCATCCGCAATGAAATTTTCTACCTCATAGATTGGCAAGGTTATGGACCTGATGAACGTTCCTGGGAAAAGAGTACTAATGTCCATGCCCCCGTTTAATTAGAGCCTTTCATGCCAAATTCCCTGCCAAACCACGACCGGAGGAAACCCCGTTGGGAGGGGGTACTGTCAGGACTCACGGGAGGTTTCCTCCTTCTAACTGTATGCTGGCTACCATTTTCCCCCTACAAACTTACCAAAAGTCAGATAATCCCTCAAGCTGGAGTGCTTGTTGGCACCGATGGAACTCCAAGATGGCTGCCAACATGCACATACTGCGACAGCACACCACTGTTAGCAGTCTAGTCTTTTAGGCTTCATTACATCAGGTGAAGTGTGCTTCAACATTCCACTGTGCACTTCACTGAAGAAATAATTTGAAGAGCACCTGTTTTCCCAGCGTCGTGGAAGTCAGTTAGGGTAGTTGCGATAAAATCGGGGTTAGCTTCGTCGGAACTACATTCCCTCACTAATCAGGTTAGTGTTAAACTTGTAGCTAATATAAAACATTCTGTGAGAAAAGGTTATCGTGTCAGAGGTAAATTTCTATTTAAAGAGAAAAAAGGAAACAAGTCAGAATATATTTTCCTTCGTTTGAAAACTGGAAATACTTTTTTCAGTAATTGCTTTCCTTAGCTGAGAAGATTAAATAAAAAGCTTTTTGAATCAGCTGTCTTTTTCAGCTGTTCCAGAATCTGTCAGACGCAGGTGTGACCTTTCAACACGCAGTGTCTTCTTAGACTGAAACTTGTTCACTCTTCTGAGAATTAATTAAAAGGTGAAGTCAGGGTCAAAAGCCCGGCATGTTTCTTTCTCATGCCATGTGTTAAAGAACTCCAGTAATGTTCTCCTCACGTATGGCAGAATAAATTGTGCTTCCAGCAAACATTAAAACCAAAGGCCTGAATAAAAGGAACGCTTCCTTTTAACATTTAACCTAAGTTCTGAAGCATTGTTTAAAAAACTAATTAAAGACAGAAAACCAGTCATCCTACTACAGAAACCCCAGTTCAAGGCCCACTCCAGTCTCTTAACAGTGAGTTAATAGAAAGAAAGAGAAACCCAAATAATACATAAATTAGGAATACAGAAATAAATACTTACCTTATCTTTCTTACATTAAGGAATAGCAGGATCAAGTGCAGATTGTACCTGAGAACGAAAAGGAAAGAGATCTGAGTGAAGACTTCTCATACAACCTAGCAAACAATACATGAGAAGTAGAAGAGAAGTAAGCTTCAGTAAACATTCTGGTAAGATAAGTTATTTATACACCATAGAAAAAACAGTAAGTTAAAAGGCACAGTAAATAAAGGTTTTTACATGTTAATGTTGCAGTCCAGTAAGAAGAAGAAGACGTAGCTGAACAGGCAGAATATTGGAGCAGTCTCTTCTCTGTCCCCAACCCCTTTCCCCCCTTAGAACTTACCTGCAATGGAATACTAAAAGACCTAGCAGGGTTGGTTCTGAGAAGGGTATTGGGACCTAGCGTCATTCTGCTCCTGTGTGGTTCAGACAGCAAAAGGGATTTAGACCCTGACACTCACTCATCACCAAGAAGAAACTGGTGAAGCAGTCTGGGGGTTTTATAGGATCATTGTTGGGCATAGCTATACCCATAATTACAAGCCTCCTCTCGGGACGGTGATGGAGCATGCCGCAAAGATGTATTTGGTTCCTAGACAACAGCTGGAGAAACTGGGCTCTTCTGCGGACAATGCCTGGGATATACGACGAAATGAGACTCTACGACTGGATGCTGAAATTAAAGACATTTTGAACCGGACGGATCTAAACCCGTACGACAAAGCGGCCCTTTACACCAGCACCCTTAAAAATTTTCTAAGTTACTACAAGCAGTGGGATACCGAAAAAAATAAGATAACTCTATATGCCCCGGACTCTGAACAGCCAGCAATGCCGGCGCCTGCTATGCAACCCCAGCAGCCGCAACCGGCCCCGACCATCATTTTGGAATCCCTACCATGCATGACCATACTTGCGTAGGTTAGAGAAGGAAGCAATTTTGCTTTAATAGCATAGAGAGAAGTGGTTGGTAGGAGGGACCATCTAGTTTTTTGCGAGCAAGCTGAAAGCATGTATTAAAGCATTTTTCTTCCTAATCATATACTGTTGGTGTGCATGAAAGTTGAAATTTTTATCAAAACTAAAACCCAGATACTTATAGGTACTGACTTCTTCTATGATTACATTATCCAGCTTGATCTTTAAAGAAGCATGGGGATTATTCCCAATAAGCATGGATTTTGTTTTGAGAATGTTTATTTCAAATTTGTTAAGTTTTGTATACGCCTGTCAGGGTCTAAATCCCTTTTGCTGTCTGAACCACACAGGAGCAGAATGACGCTAGGTCCCAATACCCTTCTCAGAACCAACCCTGCTAGGTCTTTTAGTATTCCATTGCAGGTAAGTTCTAAGGGGGGAAAAGGGGTTGGGGACAGAGAAGAGACTGCTCCAATATTCTGCCTGTTCAGCTACGTCTTCTTCTTCTTACTGGACTGCAACATTAACATGTAAAAACCTTTATTTACTGTGCCTTTTAACTTACTGTTTTTTCTATGGTGTATAAATAACTTATCTTACCAGAATGTTTACTGAAGCTTACTTCTCTTCTACTTCTCATGTATTGTTTGCTAGGTTGTATGAGAAGTCTTCACTCAGATCTCTTTCCTTTTCGTTCTCAGGTACAATCTGCACTTGATCCTGCTATTCCTTAATGTAAGAAAGATAAGGTAAGTATTTATTTCTGTATTCCTAATTTATGTATTATTTGGGTTTCTCTTTCTTTCTATTAACTCACTGTTAAGAGACTGGAGTGGGCCTTGAACTGGGGTTTCTGTAGTAGGATGACTGGTTTTCTGTCTTTAATTAGTTTTTTAAACAATGCTTCAGAACTTAGGTTAAATGTTAAAAGGAAGCGTTCCTTTTATTCAGGCCTTTGGTTTTAATGTTTGCTGGAAGCACAATTTATTCTGCCATACGTGAGGAGAACATTACTGGAGTTCTTTAACACATGGCATGAGAAAGAAACATGCCGGGCTTTTGACCCTGACTTCACCTTTTAATTAATTCTCAGAAGAGTGAACAAGTTTCAGTCTAAGAAGACACTGCGTGTTGAAAGGTCACGCCTGCGTCTGACAGATTCTGGAACAGCTGAAAAAGACAGCTGATTCAAAAAGCTTTTTATTTAATCTTCTCAGCTAAGGAAAGCAATTACTGAAAAAAGTATTTCCAGTTTTCAAACGAAGGAAAATATATTCTGACTTGTTTCCTTTTTTCTCTTTAAATAGAAATTTACCTCTGACACGATAACCTTTTCTCACAGAATGTTTTATATTAGCTACAAGTTTAACACTAACCTGATTAGTGAGGGAATGTAGTTCCGACGAAGCTAACCCCGATTTTATCGCAACTACCCTAACTGACTTCCACGACGCTGGGAAAACAGGTGCTCTTCAAATTATTTCTTCAGTGAAGTGCACAGTGGAATGTTGAAGCACACTTCACCTGATGTCATGAAGCCTAAAAGACTAGACTGCTAACAGTGGTGTGCTGTCGCAGTATGTGCATGTTGGCAGCCATCTTGGAGTTCCATCGGTGCCAACAAGCACTCCAGCTTGAGGGATTATCTGACTTTTGGTAAGTTTGTAGGGGGAAAATGGTAGCCAGCATACAGTTAGAAGGAGGAAACCTCCCGTGAGTCCTGACAGTACCCCCTCCCAACGGGGTTTCCTCCGGTCGTGGTTTGGCAGGGAATTTGGCATGAAAGGCTCTAATTAAACGGGGGGCATGGACATTAGTACTCTTTTCCCAGGAACGTTCATCAGGTCCATAACCTTGCCAATCAATGAGGTAGAAAATTTCATTGCGGATGAGTTTTGAATCCAAAATTCGTTTAACTTCGTACTCCGCCTCACCATTAACCATCAGAGGATCAGGAGGGGAAACCCTACGCAACCCCGGTTGAATTGGTTTAAGGAGAGAAACATGAAATACTGGATGAATTTTGGTAGAACCAGGAAGAGATAGTTGATAAGTGACTGGATTTATGACCTTCTCAATTGGATAAGGACCCATAAAACGAGGCTGAAATTTACGGGGACCTTTGAGTCTGAGATTTTTTGTACTCAACCAGACTAAGTCTCCTACATGAAGCTCAGGTTCTTTTTTACGTTTTCGGTCAGCGAAGTGTTTGTAACGATCCTTCGCGATCGACAAATTCTGGGTTACTGAGTGATGAATTTTAGTTAACTGTCGGGCAATATCTTGAACAGCAGGAACATTAATATCATCAAAATTAGCATGAGAATTGGGATGTCTGCCTGAGTTTATAAAGAAAGGGGAGTGGCCAGTGGATACATTTAGAGCATTATTGTGAGCATACTCCGCAGTCCATAAGTGGTCAGGCCAGTCACCCTCCTCATCTAACAAATAAAGTCTGAGGTGTTGTTCTAGGTCTTGGTTAATGCGTTCAGTCTGACCATCAGTTTCTGGGTGAAAACTGGTGGAATAACGATGGTCAATATTAAGGCCTTTGATGTAAGCCTTCCAAAATCGTGATAGGAACTGAGAGCCCCTGTCTGAAACGAGGACCCTAGGAATCCCATGAAGGCGAATAACATGTTGATTGAAAAGTTGGGACAATTGTTTAGCAGTGGGTGTACCTTTGAAGGGTATATAATGTGCCATCTTACTAAAAGTGTCGACAACTACAAGAATGGTATCATACCCATGGGAAGAAGGTAGATCAACAATCAAATCTAAGGAGACTGTGTGCCAAGGATATGGGGGGTTGGCATGGGTTGTAGGAGACCTTTAGGAGCTTGTCTGTCCGATTTTCCCCGTGCACAAATTTCACAGCCTAACACATATTGACGGACGTCTCGGCACATGTATGGCCACCAGAAACGACGTTTGAGTAATTCTTCGGTTTTCACAACACCTTTGTGGCCAGCCAGAGGGTTGTCGTGACATTCCTGCATTGCCTTCAGCTGAAGCTCCTTGGTGGGTAAATACAGGGTGGTACCTAAATAGGGGAGGCCATTGCGAATGAAACGTTGTGGATCTTCTGTGGCCCAGTTCTCCATTTCAAGGTCGGTCATCAAATTTCGAACGTGATGTTCAAAAGGTTCTAAGGAGATAGTTCCAATGAATTTTCCATCAGGTATGATTTGCTGGTTTTCAATGACTGAAGTTTGATTTTCTGTGTCGAGTCTAGAGAGGACATCAGCCTTTCCATTCTTGGATCCGGGACGAAAAGTGATAACAAAATCAAAGTCCGCGAAGTAAAGAGACCAACGCAGCTGACGTGGTGTGAGAGTTCGAGCAGATCGCAAAAATTTTAGGTTGCGGTGGTCCGTAAACACCGTTACAGTGTGTTTTGCCCCCATTAAGTAATGCCTCCAATCTTTGAAGGCATCTTTGATTGCCAAGAGTTCTTTTTCTGTAATCGTATAGTTGCATTCCGCAGGGTTGAGTTTGCGGGACCGATATGCCACCGGGTGTAACTGTCCCGTGTCCTTGTGCCTCTGAGAAAGTATTCCCCCGATGGCTAGGTCCGATGCGTCTGTCTCCAAATAAAAAGGCTCAGAGGGATCTGCATGAAGCAGCACCGGTGCTGTGGTGAAACTGTCCTTCATCAACTGAAAAGCTTCTTCTGCTTCTTCTGACCATTGGAACGGAACTCCTTTCTTCAGAAGACGAGTCAGCGGAAGTATCTTATTGGAGAATCCATTAATGAATCGTCTGTAAAAATTAGAGAATCCGATAAAGCTTTGAACCTCTTTGATACTGGTAGGAGATTTCCAGTCTGTTATCGCCTTCACTTTTTGCTCATCCATTCGAACTCCTGCAGGTGATAACACAAAACCTAGGAATTCTACTGTATCTGTGTTGAAGAGGCATTTCTCCAATTTAACGTATAGAGAGTTCTCTCGTAGACGTTGTAAAACTGCTCTGACCTGGTTGTGATGTTCTTCAACCGTGTTGGAATAAATCAGGATGTCATCTATGTATACTATAGCGCATCGGTCAATGAATTCACTTAAAACATCATTGATAAAGTACTGGAAGGCCGCTGGTGCGTTACAGAGACCATATGGCATCACAAGATACTCATAAAGGCCAAATTTGGTCCTGAACGCAGTCTTCCACTCGTCGCCTTCCCGGAGTCTAATCAAGTGGTACGCTCCTCGTAGGTCTAGGCGAGTGTATATCTTTGCTTCCTTCACTTGATCAATTAGTACCGAAATGAGAGGCAATGGATAACGATTCTTCACAGTTATCCTGTTAATCGCTCTAAAGTCAATACAAGTCCTGAGATCTCCCCCTTTTTTCGGCACGAAAAAAAGTGGGGAAGAGACAGGGGACTGCGACGGTCGGATAAATCCGTTCTCCAGATTCTTAGCTAGGTATTCCTTCAAATGGATGTTTTCCTTCTCCGTTAATGCGTAAACTCTGCTGCATGGTAGATTAGCCCCTGGTTCTAGATCAATTTTGCAGTCATAGGGCCTGTGGGGGGTAACGTCTCTGCCTTTTTCTCATCAAAGACGTCTGCAAAGTCTTGGTATTCATCTGGTATCATGGTAGTTTGGATCGCACATACCGAACCTCCACCTTCACACAATTGGGTGGCAGCGCAGATTACAGAAGAATGTGTCTGGTCGTCGAAACAATTTTTGGTGCAGTAGTCTGAATTTAATTGAATAGTTCGGGCTCCCCAATCAATTAACGGGTTGTGTTCCGTTAGCCATGGTAGACCTAGAATCAGTTGAAATTGGGGGCGTCTATTAAATTAAATTGCAAGGTCTCTTGGTGTCCTTCGACAGTAGTCATGTGTACCAATTCAGTATGACTGGTTATGGGCCCTGAAGTTAAATCCGTACCATCCACCGCTCTGACCTTCTCACTTTTCTCCTTCTTGATAGCTTGTAAACCGATCAGGCTAGCGAATTTGTGGTCGGAGAAATTACCTGTTGCCCCAGAATCTACCATGACGATGATTCCTGTCAAAACCACATCTCTAAACCTTAAGGTCACAGTCATAACCAAATGGGGAGAGGAGACTTGTAGTGTGTTTGCCAATTGGTGATTTGTTGGAGTCGTTTTTCCATTCGCATCCACAGGTCCAACTCCCCTTACCTGTGGTGCCTCTAGTTTTCCTTCTCCTTAGCAGGCAACTTTGGTCTTTTTAAGCAATTCTTGACAAAATGTCCACTTCTTCCACAATATAGGCACAGTTTGTTCAGCCTTCTCTTTTCTTTTTCTTCTTTAGAGAGTGGACCTCTGACTACACCGATTTGCATGGGTTCAATTCCCGAAGAACTCTCTACTGTCCGTGTGGATTCTGTTTTGACACGGTCAAAACGAGGAACACTTGGTCTAAGCTCCTTCCGCCGTTCTCCTTTCCGCTCACTTTGCCGATAATCGATCTCTAAGGTTAAATCCACTAAGGCAGAGATATCGGTGGGTCGATTAGGGATTTGAGATAGAGCGTCCTTCAATTCCTCTCGCAATCCTCTATAGAATACTGCTGCTCTTTTATCCTCGGGCCAGTTGGTCTCGACCACTAGTTTATTAAATTGGGCTAGGTAAGACACGAGTTCTCGGTTTCCTTGCTTTAATTCCAACAGTTCGTTGTCTGAAGCTTGAGATGCTGTTCTTCTATCAAAAATTCGGAGAAATTCCTTCTTGAAGTCATCTAAACTGTACAAAATTGGGTCATCCTTGGTTACTAGTGGCATGGACCATGAGGCGGCGTCCCCACTAAGGTAGGACAAGATAAACGCCACTCGGGATTGAGCATCGGGGAAGATCGTTGGACGGCACATAAAATGCAGAGAGCATTGGGTCAAAAAAATTTGCGCTTTCTGCGGGTCTCCATTAAATCGCTCTGGAGGGGCAAGAGGAATTACTGGGGATAATGAGTGGATTACTTGTGTGGGGGCAAAGGATGAAGTGCTGATGTTAGGACTCTGGGTTTCAAAGGATGCGGTGCTTGGCCTAGATCCCAAAGCTGGTGTTCCCGTTTTAAAGGTTATTATCTCCTGTCTTAGTATTTTATTTTCCTCTCTGACTGCCTCCAAGTCCCTTTGTATATTACTCAAAATCTCGCCCAAATTTTTTAAATCAAGTCCTTCTGCCATTCTGCTCAGGTGCTTGTACCAACGTGGGCACTTCACTCTGTCAGGGTCTAAATCCCTTTTGCTGTCTGAACCACACAGGAGCAGAATGACGCTAGGTCCCAATACCCTTCTCAGAACCAACCCTGCTAGGTCTTTTAGTATTCCATTGCAGGTAAGTTCTAAGGGGGGAAAAGGGGTTGGGGACAGAGAAGAGACTGCTCCAATATTCTGCCTGTTCAGCTACGTCTTCTTCTTCTTACTGGACTGCAACATTAACATGTAAAAACCTTTATTTACTGTGCCTTTTAACTTACTGTTTTTTCTATGGTGTATAAATAACTTATCTTACCAGAATGTTTACTGAAGCTTACTTCTCTTCTACTTCTCATGTATTGTTTGCTAGGTTGTATGAGAAGTCTTCACTCAGATCTCTTTCCTTTTCGTTCTCAGGTACAATCTGCACTTGATCCTGCTATTCCTTAATGTAAGAAAGATAAGGTAAGTATTTATTTCTGTATTCCTAATTTATGTATTATTTGGGTTTCTCTTTCTTTCTATTAACTCACTGTTAAGAGACTGGAGTGGGCCTTGAACTGGGGTTTCTGTAGTAGGATGACTGGTTTTCTGTCTTTAATTAGTTTTTTAAACAATGCTTCAGAACTTAGGTTAAATGTTAAAAGGAAGCGTTCCTTTTATTCAGGCCTTTGGTTTTAATGTTTGCTGGAAGCACAATTTATTCTGCCATACGTGAGGAGAACATTACTGGAGTTCTTTAACACATGGCATGAGAAAGAAACATGCCGGGCTTTTGACCCTGACTTCACCTTTTAATTAATTCTCAGAAGAGTGAACAAGTTTCAGTCTAAGAAGACACTGCGTGTTGAAAGGTCACGCCTGCGTCTGACAGATTCTGGAACAGCTGAAAAAGACAGCTGATTCAAAAAGCTTTTTATTTAATCTTCTCAGCTAAGGAAAGCAATTACTGAAAAAAGTATTTCCAGTTTTCAAACGAAGGAAAATATATTCTGACTTGTTTCCTTTTTTCTCTTTAAATAGAAATTTACCTCTGACACGATAACCTTTTCTCACAGAATGTTTTATATTAGCTACAAGTTTAACACTAACCTGATTAGTGAGGGAATGTAGTTCCGACGAAGCTAACCCCGATTTTATCGCAACTACCCTAACTGACTTCCACGACGCTGGGAAAACAGGTGCTCTTCAAATTATTTCTTCAGTGAAGTGCACAGTGGAATGTTGAAGCACACTTCACCTGATGTCATGAAGCCTAAAAGACTAGACTGCTAACAGTGGTGTGCTGTCGCAGTATGTGCATGTTGGCAGCCATCTTGGAGTTCCATCGGTGCCAACAAGCACTCCAGCTTGAGGGATTATCTGACTTTTGGTAAGTTTGTAGGGGGAAAATGGTAGCCAGCATACAGTTAGAAGGAGGAAACCTCCCGTGAGTCCTGACAGTACCCCCTCCCAACGGGGTTTCCTCCGGTCGTGGTTTGGCAGGGAATTTGGCATGAAAGGCTCTAATTAAACGGGGGGCATGGACATTAGTACTCTTTTCCCAGGAACGTTCATCAGGTCCATAACCTTGCCAATCAATGAGGTAGAAAATTTCATTGCGGATGAGTTTTGAATCCAAAATTCGTTTAACTTCGTACTCCGCCTCACCATTAACCATCAGAGGATCAGGAGGGGAAACCCTACGCAACCCCGGTTGAATTGGTTTAAGGAGAGAAACATGAAATACTGGATGAATTTTGGTAGAACCAGGAAGAGATAGTTGATAAGTGACTGGATTTATGACCTTCTCAATTGGATAAGGACCCATAAAACGAGGCTGAAATTTACGGGGACCTTTGAGTCTGAGATTTTTTGTACTCAACCAGACTAAGTCTCCTACATGAAGCTCAGGTTCTTTTTTACGTTTTCGGTCAGCGAAGTGTTTGTAACGATCCTTCGCGATCGACAAATTCTGGGTTACTGAGTGATGAATTTTAGTTAACTGTCGGGCAATATCTTGAACAGCAGGAACATTAATATCATCAAAATTAGCATGAGAATTGGGATGTCTGCCTGAGTTTATAAAGAAAGGGGAGTGGCCAGTGGATACATTTAGAGCATTATTGTGAGCATACTCCGCAGTCCATAAGTGGTCAGGCCAGTCACCCTCCTCATCTAACAAATAAAGTCTGAGGTGTTGTTCTAGGTCTTGGTTAATGCGTTCAGTCTGACCATCAGTTTCTGGGTGAAAACTGGTGGAATAACGATGGTCAATATTAAGGCCTTTGATGTAAGCCTTCCAAAATCGTGATAGGAACTGAGAGCCCCTGTCTGAAACGAGGACCCTAGGAATCCCATGAAGGCGAATAACATGTTGATTGAAAAGTTGGGACAATTGTTTAGCAGTGGGTGTACCTTTGAAGGGTATATAATGTGCCATCTTACTAAAAGTGTCGACAACTACAAGAATGGTATCATACCCATGGGAAGAAGGTAGATCAACAATCAAATCTAAGGAGACTGTGTGCCAAGGATATGGGGGTTGGCATGGGTTGTAGGAGACCTTTAGGAGCTTGTCTGTCCGATTTTCCCCGTGCACAAATTTCACAGCCTAACACATATTGACGGACGTCTCGGCACATGTATGGCCACCAGAAACGACGTTTGAGTAATTCTTCGGTTTTCACAACACCTTTGTGGCCAGCCAGAGGGTTGTCGTGACATTCCTGCATTGCCTTCAGCTGAAGCTCCTTGGTGGGTAAATACAGGGTGGTACCTAAATAGGGGAGGCCATTGCGAATGAAACGTTGTGGATCTTCTGTGGCCCAGTTCTCCATTTCAAGGTCGGTCATCAAATTTCGAACGTGATGTTCAAAAGGTTCTAAGGAGATAGTTCCAATGAATTTTCCATCAGGTATGATTTGCTGGTTTTCAATGACTGAAGTTTGATTTTCTGTGTCGAGTCTAGAGAGGACATCAGCCTTTCCATTCTTGGATCCGGGACGAAAAGTGATAACAAAATCAAAGTCCGCGAAGTAAAGAGACCAACGCAGCTGACGTGGTGTGAGAGTTCGAGCAGATCGCAAAAATTTTAGGTTGCGGTGGTCCGTAAACACCGTTACAGTGTGTTTTGCCCCCATTAAGTAATGCCTCCAATCTTTGAAGGCATCTTTGATTGCCAAGAGTTCTTTTTCTGTAATCGTATAGTTGCATTCCGCAGGGTTGAGTTTGCGGGACCGATATGCCACCGGGTGTAACTGTCCCGTGTCCTTGTGCCTCTGAGAAAGTATTCCCCCGATGGCTAGGTCCGATGCGTCTGTCTCCAAATAAAAAGGCTCAGAGGGATCTGCATGAAGCAGCACCGGTGCTGTGGTGAAACTGTCCTTCATCAACTGAAAAGCTTCTTCTGCTTCTTCTGACCATTGGAACGGAACTCCTTTCTTCAGAAGACGAGTCAGCGGAAGTATCTTATTGGAGAATCCATTAATGAATCGTCTGTAAAAATTAGAGAATCCGATAAAGCTTTGAACCTCTTTGATACTGGTAGGAGATTTCCAGTCTGTTATCGCCTTCACTTTTTGCTCATCCATTCGAACTCCTGCAGGTGATAACACAAAACCTAGGAATTCTACTGTATCTGTGTTGAAGAGGCATTTCTCCAATTTAACGTATAGAGAGTTCTCTCGTAGACGTTGTAAAACTGCTCTGACCTGGTTGTGATGTTCTTCAACCGTGTTGGAATAAATCAGGATGTCATCTATGTATACTATAGCGCATCGGTCAATGAATTCACTTAAAACATCATTGATAAAGTACTGGAAGGCCGCTGGTGCGTTACAGAGACCATATGGCATCACAAGATACTCATAAAGGCCAAATTTGGTCCTGAACGCAGTCTTCCACTCGTCGCCTTCCCGGAGTCTAATCAAGTGGTACGCTCCTCGTAGGTCTAGGCGAGTGTATATCTTTGCTTCCTTCACTTGATCAATTAGTACCGAAATGAGAGGCAATGGATAACGATTCTTCACAGTTATCCTGTTAATCGCTCTAAAGTCAATACAAGTCCTGAGATCTCCCCTTTTTTCGGCACGAAAAAAAGTGGGGAAGAGACAGGGGACTGCGACGGTCGGATAAATCCGTTCTCCAGATTCTTAGCTAGGTATTCCTTCAAATGGATGTTTTCCTTCTCCGTTAATGCGTAAACTCTGCTGCATGGTAGATTAGCCCCTGGTTCTAGATCAATTTTGCAGTCATAGGGCCTGTGGGGGGTAACGTCTCTGCCTTTTTCTCATCAAAGACGTCTGCAAAGTCTTGGTATTCATCTGGTATCATGGTAGTTTGGATCGCACATACCGAACCTCCACCTTCACACAATTGGGTGGCAGCGCAGATTACAGAAGAATGTGTCTGGTCGTCGAAACAATTTTTGGTGCAGTAGTCTGAATTTAATTGAATAGTTCGGGCTCCCCAATCAATTAACGGGTTGTGTTCCGTTAGCCATGGTAGACCTAGAATCAGTTGAAATTGGGGGGCGTCTATTAAATTAAATTGCAAGGTCTCTTGGTGTCCTTCGACAGTAGTCATGTGTACCAATTCAGTATGACTGGTTATGGGCCCTGAAGTTAAATCCGTACCATCCACCGCTCTGACCTTCTCACTTTTCTCCTTCTTGATAGCTTGTAAACCGATCAGGCTAGCGAATTTGTGGTCGGAGAAATTACCTGTTGCCCCAGAATCTACCATGACGATGATTCCTGTCAAAACCACATCTCTAAACCTTAAGGTCACAGTCATAACCAAATGGGGAGAGGAGACTTGTAGTGTGTTTGCCAATTGGTGATTTGTTGGAGTCGTTTTTCCATTCGCATCCACAGGTCCAACTCCCCTTACCTGTGGTGCCTCTAGTTTTCCTTCTCCTTAGCAGGCAACTTTGGTCTTTTTAAGCAATTCTTGACAAAATGTCCACTTCTTCCACAATATAGGCACAGTTTGTTCAGCCTTCTCTTTTCTTTTTCTTCTTTAGAGAGTGGACCTCTGACTACACCGATTTGCATGGGTTCAATTCCCGAAGAACTCTCTACTGTCCGTGTGGATTCTGTTTTGACACGGTCAAAACGAGGAACACTTGGTCTAAGCTCCTTCCGCCGTTCTCCTTTCCGCTCACTTTGCCGATAATCGATCTCTAAGGTTAAATCCACTAAGGCAGAGATATCGGTGGGTCGATTAGGGATTTGAGATAGAGCGTCCTTCAATTCCTCTCGCAATCCTCTATAGAATACTGCTGCTCTTTTATCCTCGGGCCAGTTGGTCTCGACCACTAGTTTATTAAATTGGGCTAGGTAAGACACGAGTTCTCGGTTTCCTTGCTTTAATTCCAACAGTTCGTTGTCTGAAGCTTGAGATGCTGTTCTTCTATCAAAAATTCGGAGAAATTCCTTCTTGAAGTCATCTAAACTGTACAAAATTGGGTCATCCTTGGTTACTAGTGGCATGGACCATGAGGCGGCGTCCCCACTAAGGTAGGACAAGATAAACGCCACTCGGGATTGAGCATCGGGGAAGATCGTTGGACGGCACATAAAATGCAGAGAGCATTGGGTCAAAAAAATTTGCGCTTTCTGCGGGTCTCCATTAAATCGCTCTGGAGGGGCAAGAGGAATTACTGGGGATAATGAGTGGATTACTTGTGTGGGGGCAAAGGATGAAGTGCTGATGTTAGGACTCTGGGTTTCAAAGGATGCGGTGCTTGGCCTAGATCCCAAAGCTGGTGTTCCCGTTTTAAAGGTTATTATCTCCTGTCTTAGTATTTTATTTTCCTCTCTGACTGCCTCCAAGTCCCTTTGTATATTACTCAAAATCTCGCCCAAATTTTTTAAATCAAGTCCTTCTGCCATTCTGCTCAGGTGCTTGTACCAACGTGGGCACTTCACTCTGTCAGGGTCTAAATCCCTTTTGCTGTCTGAACCACACAGGAGCAGAATGACGCTAGGTCCCAATACCCTTCTCAGAACCAACCCTGCTAGGTCTTTTAGTATTCCATTGCAGGTAAGTTCTAAGGGGGAAAAGGGGTTGGGGACAGAGAAGAGACTGCTCCAATATTCTGCCTGTTCAGCTACGTCTTCTTCTTCTTACTGGACTGCAACATTAACATGTAAAAACCTTTATTTACTGTGCCTTTTAACTTACTGTTTTTTCTATGGTGTATAAATAACTTATCTTACCAGAATGTTTACTGAAGCTTACTTCTCTTCTACTTCTCATGTATTGTTTGCTAGGTTGTATGAGAAGTCTTCACTCAGATCTCTTTCCTTTTCGTTCTCAGGTACAATCTGCACTTGATCCTGCTATTCCTTAATGTAAGAAAGATAAGGTAAGTATTTATTTCTGTATTCCTAATTTATGTATTATTTGGGTTTCTCTTTCTTTCTATTAACTCACTGTTAAGAGACTGGAGTGGGCCTTGAACTGGGGTTTCTGTAGTAGGATGACTGGTTTTCTGTCTTTAATTAGTTTTTTAAACAATGCTTCAGAACTTAGGTTAAATGTTAAAAGGAAGCGTTCCTTTTATTCAGGCCTTTGGTTTTAATGTTTGCTGGAAGCACAATTTATTCTGCCATACGTGAGGAGAACATTACTGGAGTTCTTTAACACATGGCATGAGAAAGAAACATGCCGGGCCTTTGACCCTGACTTCACCTTTTAATTAATTCTCAGAAGAGTGAACAAGTTTCAGTCTAAGAAGACACTGCGTGTTGAAAGGTCACGCCTGCGTCTGACAGATTCTGGAACAGCTGAAAAAGACAGCTGATTCAAAAAGCTTTTTATTTAATCTTCTCAGCTAAGGAAAGCAATTACTGAAAAAAGTATTTCCAGTTTTCAAACGAAGGAAAATATATTCTGACTTGTTTCCTTTTTTCTCTTTAAATAGAAATTTACCTCTGACACGATAACCTTTTCTCACAGAATGTTTTATATTAGCTACAAGTTTAACACTAACCTGATTAGTGAGGGAATGTAGTTCCGACGAAGCTAACCCCGATTTTATCGCAACTACCCTAACTGACTTCCACGACGCTGGGAAAACAGGTGCTCTTCAAATTATTTCTTCAGTGAAGTGCACAGTGGAATGTTGAAGCACACTTCACCTGATGTCATGAAGCCTAAAAGACTAGACTGCTAACAGTGGTGTGCTGTCGCAGTATGTGCATGTTGGCAGCCATCTTGGAGTTCCATCGGTGCCAACAAGCACTCCAGCTTGAGGGATTATCTGACTTTTGGTAAGTTTGTAGGGGGAAAATGGTAGCCAGCATACAGTTAGAAGGAGGAAACCTCCCGTGAGTCCTGACAACGCCGCTGTTTCTTTGATCAATCTTTGAAGTCCGATTTCTGTATGACTCAGCAGCACAATGTGATCAGCGTATGATAGATGGGATATCATTAGTGGACCTAACCTTGGAGCATGTGAGTTAACTAGATCCAGGTGGGTGGTTAAATCCGCCGTAAAGAGGTTAAACAGATGTGAGTAAGTAAAGCTAGACAGTGGAACCCTATAGACCACAGCACCTGACTCGCTATCCCTATATTATATGTATATACTCTGGAACTACCCAGAAATCCGTGTGCACACTGTAAAGCACCCACTGTCACAATGCAATTCCAATACAGGAATATCACAATTTAAACAAAAGCAAAGGTGACCCACAGGGAAAAAGAATTTTTAAACCTGTGTCCACAAATGTATTCTTCAAAGTTCTTCTTTTTATTTTGAAACTGGATTAGAACACGATCAAGATGGTCAAAAAACAGCCGACGCGTTTCGTCCTTACAAAAGGACTTCTTCAGGGCTGTTGGTTTAACAAACATATACACAAACATAAATATGTATAACAAAGGACATTCGACAAGAACATAACTCCATACAAAAATGTTAAAACCAGATTACTCTGTACATTGACATTACATCTTCATACAAATCATGTTTCTACATTAATATGAAACATTGATACTATTCATTAATTTACTACGGTCATTATACTACAAACATCAATGTACATAATTGAATAACAAAACAGCAGAAAGCTTTTATGAGTACAAAAACTCATAATCTGATATTTACACAATGCAGGAATAAAACCTGCCTATTACATCTCTTCAAAAGAGGGAGAGGAAGTATATAAATAGAAAATAGAGATCAAGAGAAGTGAAGAGAGAGTAGGGGAAAAAGAAAAAAAACCCTATATGAAAGATAGTAATAACCTTAATACCCATAAAGGAAAATAGCATACCAAGTGCCTGGAACATCAAGAGAGAGGGTGTGATAGGTCATAGAAACCTTTCCCAGTAAATATTTATTTCTATAGGCTGTACCCAACACAAAAAGTCTGTACGTAATTGCAAGGCGATGAATAGTCCAAGGAATGAGAGTAACCAGGAATATAATGTAATTCCATCAGCTTGTCTATCTAGATTGAGGGGAGAGTAGAGTTACTTCATTTCCTATATTAATCAAGGTAAAAGTATCCTAGAGCAGAAGTCAAGTGGGATTCGCTTCTGTACTCACTTTATAAAACAAGCAGTTCGCTCTTCATATATGTCGAGCGAAAAAAGCAGTCCGACCAATCAATAAGTTGGTGCCACTGATGATATCAAATTTATTCAAGTGCTTCAATTGATCTAAAATATTAAAAACAGGGAATAAGGATAATTGGCCACTTTGTATTTAAACATTAGAATTAACTGAGTGGGATGGCGGGGAAAGGCAAAAGACAAGAACCCAAATCTTAACTTACTTTGTTTCTAATCAGCGTCTTATCTTGTCAAGCAAGGCAAGTCTTTATGCGTTCACTCCAACATGGAATGATCCATGGTCCAGAACAAATAAGGAGGGACCAATGTGTCTTGGCAAATTTGCCGTGACCGACCTAGATTGGAGGAAATAATCAAACTAATAAACAGGGTACCGAGCTATCCGAAAAGTTAAAAATAATACTGGCAAGTTTATCCAAGATTCGTCGTAGTGACCTTTATTCTGTTTTGTTTTTTTGTTGTTTTTTTTTAAAATCGGAGAAAGACAACAAGGGAAGGATGTGAACATATACCAGTTCCCTGGTCCCCAAAAAATTATTGGGTTTAAGGTATATAAAGCAATAACTACTATTATGGGCAAATACACTTGGTGACAGAAGGTCCCGGATGATTAACTAGACCCATAAATAAACAGAAATCAGAGCCAAGAAGCACCAGGTAAGAGCCATATAGGTTCGCACTATGTCAAAAAACACGCAAAATATCTGAGGCAAAAATAACCAATGTCAATACTAAGGAAACCTAGCTGCGCCGCGTCTCAAAAATAAACAAAAGTCAGGGCCAAGAAGCACCAGGTAATAGCCATATGGGTTTGCACTATGTCAAAAACACGCGAAAGATCTAAGGCAAAAAATAACCAATATCAAGAGTAAGGGGTCAATTCCGATCTCGGTCGGTCGGGCTCCGAATCGGATTCGGCTTTACCGGATCCGAGTCGGAGGCTTTGTTTCCGACCGATTCGTACAGTCGTCCGAGCGAGCAAGTACGATGCGAGTGAACGCGAAATCGCCGACCGACTCATTTCCGGGTCCGAACCGCTCCGTCCGACTCGTTCGCACTCGATTCGTGGCGCGCAATGGAGATGTTTTACGACCGAGCCAGTACGATGCACGATCCGGACAGCCGGACCCCCTTTCACCCGTAGCCGTACGAGTCGGACACAGGGGGGACCCATGGGTCCCCCCTATACATGCGTGTACGGTGCGGATGGCACCAACGCGTACCCACTACAGGGGACCCCTTGTGCGCAACGTACCCATTGAGTCAATGGGAGCCCATGTACACGTCGTACGACCGGCTCCCATTGACTTCAATGGGAGTCCGACCGAACCGAGTCCGGCAGCATACGGCCGCATCGTACTCGCTCGGTCGGACTGCAGGGGTCCGGCTCGGTCGGAAAACAATCCGGATCGGTGGAGAGCTTTCCGACCCAGATCGGAATCGGCCCCTAAGAGTAAAGGAAACCTAGCTGCGCCGCGTCTCTTACCAGAATCAGTCGAATATGAAAGTTCCTTACGTCTACTCCTCGGGGATGTCAGGACGGAATGATGTAGTGCCAGGATTAAGGTTTTAAATACCCGCGTCTAACCCCGGCAATGTGGAACAGCTGTTAATGATGACGTGTGTCCTCTTCCGGTATTCCGAACCCGGTGGTGCATCTACGGCAGCCATCTTACAGTGGTGTTATGCCCGAAACTGAGACACAGAGGAAATAAACACAATTAGAGCTGGCTAATAGTTGAGCCTCTCAAAACAGGGAAACTATTATTTATCCGTTTTATTTGAAAGGGGGAGGTAGGTCTACATGGCCACAAAGAAAAATATAGAGTGGCCGCCAACTTGGTCTAGTGTAATTTAAGATTACACAGAGTTTATAAAGCAAGTGGAATCTAAACTATATACAGGAAATGGTCAAATTAAACAGATGTGGAGAAAGCACACACCCTTGCTTGAGACCTCTTGCGGTTGTTATTTTCCTTGATAGTTTTGTCCCTTCCCCTACCTTGATTTGAATCCATGTTTCTGTACATAACGATTCAATTGCTCTTAACATTTTTTCTTGAATACCCCACCGTCTTAGTTTAGCCCATAGGAGTGGTCGATCCACCCGGTCAAAAGCAGCTTTCAGATCTATAAAGCAGAGTTGTAGTTTTTTCTTTAGGCGTTTGCTTTTTTCCGCAATTAATGCTACTGTTATCATATTAATTGAGGTACCATACCGTTTACGAAATCCTGTTTGCTGGGTGGAATCAGGTTCTTAGAATTTGACCACTCTATTAGATCTTCCAATATTATTGATGCATAATATTTTGCTTCTGAGTCAATGAGGGCTATTAATCTGTAATTAGATGGTTTTGTTTTGTCTCCACCCTTAAAGATAGGGTTTATTATTGATCCCCTCCAACTATCTGGAATCATACCTGTATTTTCCACCTCTTTAAATAGTAGCATTATCGGGTTGGCCCAATATTTTGGGTCCAATTTAAATATGGCCTGTGGGATGCCATTTGGTCCTGGGGCACTGTCACTTCTTCCTGATTTGATCACATTTTCGACTTTTGTAAGCGCACACGATGTATTATCTAAAGTGGGTACAAACTCATGAAATGGCAATGTTTTAATCCTGGTTATTAATCCAGTTTCAATGGATTTCTTAGTTTTGTTAGTTTTATTTACTTGCAGCTGTTCTTCGTCAATAAAAAGTTTTTTCAGATACACTACCCAATCTTGTTCCGTAACAGTCGATGATACTGTTACTTTGTAAGTCTTATTTAAACCGTTTATTGTTTTCCAAAACGCTTTGGCATTTGATTGTTTGCAATTGTAGACCAACTTTGCCCAGAACTCGTCTGTTGTTTTTCTTTTTTCTTGCCAAACATGTTTCTTAAATTCCTTCTTAAGTTGTTTTAACTTGCCCCATGCAGCTCGTTGGTTACCTCGTTTTTTTACCTTTCTTATTTCTCTTCTCAGTTCTTTTTTTAGCTCTTTAATTTTCTGTAATGATGGGTGAATATAGCTTTTGGTCCGTCTCAATATTAAATTTGATTTCTGGTTCGTTATTTCAATGAAATCTCACACAACAGAGAAGTACTAAACAAAACGAAAAATGAAGGAGGTACTGAACTCCACGAAACCTCCTAAGTACACCGACCACTAGTCGATATCACAAGGACAACAAGAAACAGGGAAAGACAAAAAATGTCTTAATACTGCCCTCACACACTTTGCAGTGTCATGCTTCATCATAGGGCCGCATCTAACACCCAGGTGCAGACCAACACACTGAGTGGAGCGCAAATAATATTTTGTGTGAATGAAGATTAGTGGTGAGGGTACAGTATGTATAACAGAACACACATGACAATGACAAACAAAGGAAAGAATATTCCCTTGAAAAGGGACCAAAAGGTGCAGACACATACAGTTAAAACTACCTAACGGGCAACCGTAATCATTCTTTATTCCTGTCGCCCCTTGGTAGGATTAAAACTAGGATATTGGGGTATTCAGGGGAGGTAAAAGCCCCTATACCCCTGCTGCAAATACCAACATGTTTCTGCCAATTCTATGCGCCCAACTGGATCACTCTGGCATTCATCAGGGTGTTGGTCCCTCGTTATGTAGTCTCAAACCCTAGTTGGGTGTATTACCTTAATTACTCAGACGAGCAATGTCCACTATTGCTTCCCTCTGGGATCATTTCCGAGAGGAATCCTTTTTACGAGTTCACAAGAATTGCTCTGAACCCGGGACCTTTGTGGGACCGTGGTCTTGTCGTCACACTTACTCCAAAGAACCACTCAGGGTCATTGCCTCACGCCGGTCACTGCAAAGTGTGTGAGGGCAGTATTAAGACATTTTTTGTCTTTCCCTGTTTCTTGTTGTCCTTGTGATATCGACTAGTGGTCGGTGTACTTAGGAGGTTTCGTGGAGTTCAGTACCTCCTTCATTTTTCGTTTTGTTTAGTACTTCTCTGTTGTGTGAGATTTCAGTGACGGTAGGGGAGTCAGAGAATGCTCATTCCCTTGTCTCTTCTTTGTGATTCTTCGTTATTTCAATCACAAATTTGATCCAGGCATTTAATACGGTAGAAGATAACGCTATACTATCCTCCAATATTGTTTTCGCTTTGCCTGCGAGTTCTGGAAGTCGATTAGATGACCAATTCACTCATTTATGGGTAGTTACTGTACTTCCCTCGTCGATTGTTAGAACAGACTGGTATCTGTCCGGATGTATGTTTATTGCTATTTGCTGAATTGAATGATCGCTATCCGTTGTGCACTTAATTTTAAACGTACTTAATTGCTGGATTAGTGGCAGGGAAAGAATAGTATAGTCAATTACGGACCCAGAAGTCGGTCCATAATATGTTAAACTTGGAGGATTATCATCCGGTGTTCTCCCATTAATTACTCTCAAACTAAAATGTTCTAGAGTGGTGACCAATTCCTTACCTATTTTATTAGGTTTCCTCCAGGGATGGGCCGTTTGATGGTTTACCGACAGAATTTCATTTTCTACTGTTAACTGGTCGTCTTCATCCGGTGTATAAATAAGATGGGTATTGAAATCACCTGTTATAGCTATTTCCCAATTCGGGGTATTATATGTTACTTCAGATATTTCATGTATTAACTTTTTAAATGTTATTGATTTTTCTTGGGCATTTGGATGAGCGTATATGTTGAAGAGAATTAAAGAGGTTATCCAGTGATCACTGCCGAAATTGAGTCTAATTATTTGTATATTTTTTGAAGTTGTCGACATCTGTTCTGATTCTACCTTAATGTTGTTTGATATGTAGACCGATAATCCGCCTTTTGGTCTTCCAAAGCGGTTCGTTTTTACGGCATCCACCTGATGTAATGTAAATCCCGGCAATTGAACTGAGCCTGTCAACCAGGTTTCTTGCAGTGCTATTAAGTCGTATAGAGCCCAAGTTTCCATTAGAATCCTATCAGTAAGCTTGGTTGTTGCACCTGCAATATTCCAGGAATATATATTTAATTTAGCAGCTTGCAGGTCACATGTTGGTTCAGAAACTGGTCATTGCATATTTACGTTTTTTGATATTAGCGGTGACCAATGCCTATAATTATGTCTTCTCTCTGTTGGAATTGTTGTTTCTGTACCCGTGGGTCCTCGGGCATTATGCAAAATCGAGTATACAGAAGAATGGGTGCTATTCTTAATGCCCCAATGTGCCAACGGAGCTGGGTAGCGCTGTGGTATAGATTTTATTATTGTTATGCCCCATGATTCGAATTGCTCTTTGGCGTCAAGAATTAGATTTACTATTTTTTCTGACTTCCATGATGTTACAGTTATCTCTGTCACTTGATTATGTGTGTTTGGCAGAAACGTCACCGATAATAAGTCTGTTGTTTCGATGAAACGTAATGTTCGCACCTCACTTAGCAGCCTCAAAATATTCCCCCTATTTAAAATACCTTGCTTGCCTCTTGAACTGTATAGGGGGATTCATGTGATTTGCCACCGGTCGCTGGTATCCTTTACTTCTGTTGGTAAAATCTTCAGACGATGCTTCATTTATATGGTCCTGCATTGGGGTTTTATATTTTACTTGGCCTGCACAATGGGAAGAATTATTTCTTTTATTTTTGTCGTCATTGGGGAACAGAGTGCTGCTTCTTGTACAATGAGGCTCATACTCCATGTTACCGGGTCTGGTGGCTCAGTGGACTAATGCGTCTACTGCAGGGGCCTGTGTTCGACCTCATGGTCACAGGTTCAAATCCCGGCGGGTCCACTCAGCCTTTCATCCATCTGAGGTCGACAAAATGAGTATCATTGAGTTGGGTAACAACAAACATCTGTTATTCAGCGCCAAGATACCCGTAGTGGTGAACGTGCGCTTTACAAATACACATGTTATGTTATGTTACTTTCTAATAGGGGACATGTGATCACGATTGTTTTGTCCACCCTAGAAGTTATTATACGTTCGTGTTTGTTAATTTTATTACGGTGATTAATTGCAGGAGCCACTATTGCACTATTACTGGTTGGTTTAGGCCTTTCCAAGAGGTGCTGTTCAGAGCGATTGCTGGAAGGTACCGTGGGGCGTCTAAGTTGATCTTGTCCTTTTGCGTTCTCTGATGGTATGTGTTAGACCTGGCACCATTGGCGTGGGTCTCCCTTCCATTTTTTGCTGTTGCCTCTGATGTTTTTGCTGGTTTTAGATGCTTTGGGCAATGTGCCACTGCTATTCAGTGCCACGGTGCAAGTGCTCCCTATGGTAAATTGATGTATGGATTAGTGACTATATGATTGGCTTATTTGGTTTACTTGTCAGTCCCTAGTACAGTGCACTGAGTGTGCCCAGGGCTTGTAACTCAAATGCTGCTGGTGGGCTTGCAGCACTGGTTGTGCCACCCACAGAAGCAGCTTGTAAAGTGTGTCTCAGGCCTGCCATTGCAGAGCCTGTGTGCAGTCTGGTACTGCCATGTTGACTTGGCAAGTGCACCCACTTGCCAGTCCCTAAACCTTCCCTTTTCTACATATTAGTCACCCCTAAGGTAGGCCCAAGGGCAGGGTGCATTGTATGTAAAAGGTAGGACATGCCCTGATGTGTGTGGCATGTCCTGATAGTGAATTACAACCAATTTCGTTTTTCACTATTGCAAGGCTACCTGTTCCCCATAGGCCAGAATGGGCAGTTTGATTATAACATCTTATAATCCTAACTGACTCAGGGAACTAGGTAGAAATTCGACTTTAGTATGCCTGAACTCAGAATGATAAAATACATCTTTTAGTGAAGATGGCTTTAACATTCTGTGTTTGAAAATACCACTTTTAGAAAGTAGGTATTTTCTTTCTTGTTGTGTATTCCTTGTCTGGTTTGTGAGTGACAGGGGCTGGGGTGGCTCCAGGAGACAGGGTGAGTCAGCACAGGGCTGAATAGACCTATCTGCAAGTAGAGTGGTGGGAGGAGTAGCACCTAGGCCTGAATAGGGCTGTGCCTTTCCTCCGCAATGCTGGCTCCACCTCCTGTGGTGTGTCTGATGACCCTGGCCCACACTGTCAAAGGAAAGGAAGGAGTCCTGTAAACAAAGTGCTCCAGGACTGAACAGAACTGGTTTGGACTAGGCACAGACACTCTCTGCCTTCAGAGACAAAGGATTTTGGTGTATAAAAGGGGGGACCCAGACCCCAGAACTTTAGATCACTTCTGGGAATCAAGACGAACCTTTGCTGAGGAGAAGAACCAGGAAGCTGAAGGAGGAGACTACCCCTGCGCTGTGTGTTTGGGGGTTGGCCTGCAGTGGTTGCTTCATTGCCAAAGAAAGGTGAAGAGGTCTGAGTGTGCTTTTCATCAACTTGAAGAAGAATCTCCAAGGGCTTGAACTTTGAGCTTGCCTCCTGCCTGAAGTCTCAGGGATACAAGACTTCACCAGCTCCCCCTGAATCCCCTTGCTGGGAATTGTAGTGCCTGCTGTTGTGCTGGGCCTTCTGAGAAACTGTGTGTCGCTGGGAGCTGGAAGCGCGACTCAACGATGAGAAGCGTGTCGCCGCCGCAGCAGTTGCCGTCGCATCGCCGAAAAAGCGAGCCGCACGAACGGCTCCAAAGATCATCGAGTCGCCGCACGGCCGTCGGGCGTGCACGCATCGCATCAACGTTGTCGCATCGTAACCAAGACGCCATTTTGTCGCATCGCACCGGAGAGAAGTATCGCATCGAGGTGCCATCTTGTCGCATCGTACCGGAGAGCAGTAAGAAACCGACGCATCACCTCCCCACACAGTAAGGAAGCGAGCATTAACTCCCCTGCGCAGCAGTAAGAAACCGACGCATCCACTCCCCTGAGTGTAAGGAACCGACGCATCACCTTCCCTGCGACCCTTTTTGTTTTCTTTGCGTTACGCATCCAAGGTACTGTGAGAGTAAAGTGTCGCATTTACAACTTGAGAGAACTGAGCTGAATGGGAGAACCGTGAGTACTACCGGGACCCGTAGGGCATTGCAACGCCGGCCCGACGAGGAGCAAAAAGCCCAATGATGAAGCATGACATCCTTC